>JAANYP010007342.1:32500-37924 GCA_020465985.1 Centrapalus pauciflorus | reverse complement strand
TCTTTATGAACAGTGTGGTATCCACCTTACCTCTGGAATACCCATTGCTCATAAGAAATTCAGTAAGAGTGTCATACCAGGCTCTAGGGGCTTGTTTGAGACCATAGAGAGCTTTGTCCAACTTATAGACAAAACCTGGATGTTGTTCATTTTCAAAACCTGGAGGCTGCTTGACATAAACTTCTTCTTGAAGCTTCCCATTCAAAAATGCACTCTTCACATCCATTTGAAATACCTTTATGCTCTTATGAGCAGCGTAGGCTAGATACAAACGAATTGGCTTCTAGCCTGCGCCCACAGGACAAATGTTTCATCATATGTCCAATGCCTTCCTCCTGTCTGTAGCCCTGAGCGAACCAGTCTTGCCTTAATTTCTAATGGACGATGACCTTTGCCGTCCATCTTTGTTCCTGAATAACCCATTTTGTGACAATTATAGTTTACCTTTAGGAGCAGGGACCAACTCCATCTTGTGTTTCTCTCAAAACTGATTGAGTTCTTTCTTGGCATTGCAAGTGGTCCAGATTGGCATCTTTAATGCTTAATCAACCTTCTTTTGGCTCCATCAGTGAAACAAAACTAAGAACAACAGAAGTTTCCCTAAGCTGTCCCACCGGTTTGATCCTTTGTTGATGTCACCATTATTTGATCATTCGGGGTGACACCTGATCCACTAGGAATCATTTTTCAATGATGATTTTACCTGAGTTCTAACATCTTCAAGCAGGTCTGTGGCACAGCTCTCAAGATTTCAGACACACTGTTGTCTTGAGCCTGTTCACTTGTTGAACATGTCTGACCACTGTTGAACATATCAGCAGAGGAACTGGGAAAATCAGCATTGATAGGTTCTGGACATGCAGTTGTAATTAAGTCAGTACATTTATTCACATAGGGTGTATTGACATAATCATCATCATGTCCATCATGATTAAAAGGTTCCACACTGGGTGTAGTGGAAGCTTTTGAGTCCTCTTCATTGATTGAATGCATCCGATCATCAAAGTTAAGGTCTTCTGAAACTGATTCAGGAACAGCTTTGGTGGAGGCATTCTTGGACTCTTCAAAGGTGACATTGATAGATTCATCTATCACCTTTCTTTTGTTGTTGTATACTCTGTAGGCTTTGGAGATTGTAGAGTAGCCAACAAACACACCTTCATCAGCTTTAGGTTCAAATTTCGACAGCTGGTCCCTTTGATTCAGAATGAAACAGGGACATCCAAACACATGGAAATAACTGACATTTGGCTTTCTCCCTTTGAGCAGCTCATAGGGAGTCTTGTTGAACCTTTTCACCACTAAGGATCTGTTTTGGGTGAAGCAGGCAGTGTTAATAGCTTCAGCCCAAAATGATGAAGGTAAACCTGATGCACACAGCATGGTTCTAGCAGCCTCAATGAGAGTTCGGTTTCTCCTTTCAGCAACTCCATTTTGTTGAGGAGTTCTTACTGCTGAAAAGTTTTGAGAGATACCTTTCTCTTCACAGAAGTCTTCAAGAGTACTGTTTCTGAATTCAGTACCATGATCACTTCTAAGTTGCTTTACTTGGGCAGAGTTCAGCATTTCCATCTTTTTGACAAATCCAATAATCTCTCTAGCAGCCTCTCCTTTGCTCTTCAGAAAGATCACCCATGTGTACCTGGAGAACTCATCAACCATTACAAGAGTGTATCTTCTTCCTCCTAGACTTGGGACATTAACAGGTCAAAACAAGTCCATATGGATCAAGAAGAGTGGAGTATCAATAGAGAAATTGTGTTTGGATTTAAAAGATGTTTTTCTCTGCTTGCCTTTCTCACAAGCTGTGCATAATCTATCTTTGGCAAAAGTCATAGAAGGCAAACCTGTCACCAACTCTTTCTTACAGAGTTTGTTGATGTTCTTGAAGTTCTGATGTGACAATCTTCTGTGCCATAACCAGTTTAGATCAGCATTTGTTCTTGTGAGAAAACAGGTTTCAGTTGTGGGGTCAGCAAAATGCATATCCACAACATATACACCTTTCTTTCGTTGAGCACACAACACAACTTTTCCTTGGGAATCCAATATATAACCCAGGTGCTCATCAAGGTTAACCTTGTAGCCAGCATCACACAGTTGGCTTATGCTAACAAGGTTATGTTTTAGCCCAACCACATAGGCTACCCTTTTGAACACTGCAGCACCAGCTTTAAGAGTTCCATATCCCTCAGTGGATCCCTGCACATTGTCACCAAAGGTGACTTTTGGCCCTTTTTCAGGCCTGAGTTCACTCAGCAATTCTTTACAACCTGTCATGTGCACTGAGCAGCCACTGTCCAAGTACCAAACCTGGGAAGGTTGTTTTTCCTGCAGAGTGATAAGAGAATTATTAGTCATTTTTAGGGGAACTCATCACAGAGATGAGTTCTCCTACTTCATCAACATTTGTTGATGGATTTGGAATGTCCACACTAATATTCCCTATCTGAATGGTATCAGCTTGTATACCATCCTCAGTGACTGTGACATTTCCACCACTGCTTGTGACAACTGTGAAGGAAACAGCAGAGTCAACAGGCCTCATGTCCTCAGATTCAGGACAGTCCTTGGCCAGATGTGTCTTCTTCCCACATTTGTAACATTTTCTCTTTTTAGTATTTTTTGAAGAAGATCCTTCAGAAACACATTCTGAGCTGTTTTTGTTGATTCTTTCAGCAGGTTTAGCATTCTTTGTTGAATCAACAGCTTGTGTGGAGAGTTCAATAGCCACAGCTTTGACTGTCTCTTCTTTCCTCTTTTTGGGAGGACAAATGTCAAAGACAGGAAGCTTGATTGGCTTTTGAGCTTCCACAGGTTTGGGAAACTTATTCCCATTTGTCTCAGTTTGAGCAATGGCTTTGCCTTTGCCCCTACTGGATTGTGATTTATGCTGCCTATCAGCATACTCACTGTGTTTGGTTTTGAAAAACTTATTTTCATTTAAAACCAATTTACCACTATGATTTGAAAATTTATTTGAAATCACAGCAGTTTTGTTTTCAACATGAGACTTACCCTTGTTGAAAACAGGCTGCTTACTTTTTGAAAACTTATTTTCAAAGTGTTTAGCATCAAAAGGATTAACATGCTTTTTACCAACAGCTTTGGACTCAGAACCTGTTTTGTCAACAGGTTTAGCATCCACAGCTTCAGTTTGAACATGTTTTCCTTTCTTTTGCTTGTGTGAGCTAGCAAAGCACTTAGCACACTGCTGTCTTCATTTTCTGTACCTACTTGAACACATCATCAGGGAGAGAAATGACCAGGTTGTTTCTGGCCTTTGCATCCAAAGCCACCAATCTCTTGTCTTCATCAGACCATTGAGCTTTAGCTTTCTCAAAGGTCCTGATTTCAGGAGCAGCTCCTTCAACCGCTGGAGTTATGGTAGTAACAGAGGTTGGCACATAGGGACCCTCCATCACTATCTCTGGCAGTTGTACATCCAGATTCTCTAAATAGAGCATCATTCTGCACTTCCAACCAGAGAAGTTTTGATGATTAAATTTGGGAGGTTTGCCCATAGAGCCATTGTCATAGTAAGAAGAATTTGCAGCACTGTTGTCCATGGAAACTTGGGAGAATGAGAGATCTAGAGTGACACACACTCTAAACCTGGCTCTGATACCAGTTGTAGGTCTCGAGAGGTTTCCAAAGTATATAGTTATAAGCTGTAGAGGGGGGGGGGGGTGAATACAGCAATTTAAAAACTACACACTCTTTTCTCAATGTTTGTATGTATTATCAACAATTTGTTAATTACAAACAAGCTTGAATGCGGAATAGTTCAAGCTGAGATGACAACTACAACAGTATGCTTAATAGTCTAAGACAGACTCGAACTAGTATACAATGAATACACTCACTAAGAAGCACTCACTGTGTTTACAAGACTTAAGGAACAGCTTAGGTAAAACAGCTTAGACACACAGATGCTGGTTTACAGAAGACTTGCATGCATGAAGATCACACTTGCATGTTCACTCTTGGTTTTAAGCACTTAGCTTTCTTCACACTTCTTTCTGACCTTAGAAGCTTCCTTTTATACTCACTTAGAGGATCTCAGAGAAACATCTTCATTGGACAGAATGAAAAGGAAAAGTCTTGTTGAAAAGACAACATAACCTTTTCTGCACTTTTCTGAAAAGCAGACTTGTCTTCATATGTGCAGAACTTTTGTCTTTTTACTTTGTCTACTGTTGCATTGCTTTTAACTAATTTAGGAATGTCAACTTTGCGTCTTTCTTCCCTGTAAAGGCCTATTTTGATATAAGAAAAAGGTCTGTCACCCTTTTTCAAATATCCTTTTGTCTTCATGTTACAGAACAGCGTGGGCAGGCTGAGCAGTTCTGTTTTCCACTTTGTCTTCGACTTTGTAAACTGATCTTGTAGTCAAAAACAATACATGATGACTTGGAAACAAATTCCATAAAGTGTTTAGCCTGTTCACAAAGAACAGGTTCTGTTCACAAAGAACAGAACACTTTAACAATGCCCAAGCTGCTCAACAGTGTAGAGCAGCGTAAACAGTTTATGTCCAGCCTGTTCAGCAGACAGAGCAGCTTGGACAAACTGTCTTAGTTGCAACACATGCAACATATAGAACAGCTTTAGACTGATATTGCAAATCATTTTCAGGTTTCAATAAGGCATATATCAGGCCTTAAATTCAACCTTCAAATGCATCAACAGGTTTGATTATAAAATCTCCCCCTCAGATGTAGAACAGGTTTGACTGAGGCCTTTTTGTGCCTAACATAATCTAATGAAAAAAATGAACATTTCATTCCAGTGACATGTTTGGCTGCCAAATTCTATGAAATGACAATTATTCTTCAAACAAAACATTTCATCCACTAAAGGAATATGGTTTCCATTAGAGTTGTTAAGGAATGAACATATCATTCTCATGTCTTTATTCACTCATATCTATCATATCGAACACAACCCCACCTATTTACTTATACTTCATCGACCCTCATCCCACCCCACCCTACCCTACCCTACGACCAATTTACTCATCCAACCAAACTTACTACATCTTTTTCCACATTTATGTTACACCCACCATACCGTATCCCATCACATCCACCCACCTCACCCATACCCCAGCCACCTTATCCTACGACCAATCTATCAAATCATCAAATTTACCATATATTTTCTCATCCTTATATTACACCCATCTTACCCTACCCTACCCTACATCATCCTGCTAGCCTTACCTTATCATCAATCTACTCATCCATCAAATTTACCACATCTATTCTCACTCTTATATACACATCACACAATACGTTATCCCTAATCCAACTCCACTCCCTATCCTACCTTACCTTACCCTACCAACTATCTACTCACCTATTAAATCCCTTTCTACCTTACATTACACACCCACCCTACTTAATATAACCCTATCATATC
>JAANYP010007342.1:0-30000 GCA_020465985.1 Centrapalus pauciflorus | reverse complement strand
TCTTTATTAGAATTTTGATCTAGGAACTACACTTTACTAGGTTTAGGAAGATCAATCTAGACTAGAAGTATATAATTAAACGAGCCAGTAAATATTAAGATTAATTAAAGAAATATACAACAGTATATTATACATCAAAGATAATTAGATTTATTTACTTTACACTCTGTATTGTAAAATATAGACACAACGTGCACTCCAAACATTTGTGAAGTTTATTATAAACTCTCCAGAAGTAGATTAAAGTGTTAAAGAAGTTTATGAGTTAAAGCTAAGTGCCAAAGATATTTAAAGTTTGTTTAAAGCATGTAAAAGCCTTCAGTGTCAATTAAATCAGTAATTAAGCTGGTGCAAACAATTCAAAGTATATCAAGCCATTAAAAGCCAACATTGCCAGCATAACAGTTAATTGAGTAACAGATTATCATGTTTACATGTATTTTATGTAATTATGACATATTTTGCTTTCTATATACTTTCATTGATCCTCAATAAAGGGTATGTGAGTGATTGCAAACACTGAGGCACGGGCGTTGCCCGACTTAGCAAGATCTTACATGAGTTCTATTGACATGCTTTTTTGTGCTTCTATTTTCTTGTATATTCAACATATTTGATTCAGCATGCTTTACTTATTTAAGCTTTACTTTGAGCATAACATCAAGCATTTAAAATACTATATGAGCATCTAAAGCTATCCACTATTCACGGTGCGTATATACGAGAAGCTAGCCACGTATCACAGGCTGGTCATCTGTGACGATTAAATAACCAGTGGTAGCATTTTCTATCCAAAGGTGTCATGTCTCAATAGTGCAACTGCATTATCTGGTGCTGCCTGCTAAAAGCATTTCTTTTTCGTACTTTGCTACATATCATACATGCATCATGATTAATCATGTTAACTCATTAAGCATTCGCTTACAGTTTCTATTTAGCTATTTGATGTGAATCATAACTGGTGGGGGCTGGTGTATCAACGTAAAAGAAAGGGAGGGGCAGCAGATCCAATTACAACTTAAAGGGGGCTAGGTGTCATTAATGATAAGTATCTAGTTATTTATGTCTTTTATTATTTAATTAAGGCATGTTTTATATTTATGGGGGTGGGGGAATCAGATATAGCTTAGGGCCCGCTTCCAGTAGGGGGATTGGAAATTATTAGGTTCTTCAATTTTGTTTGGAGATTTCTGGGTCTCGAATTCCAGAAAATTGTCGCAAGCATTCAGTTGCGGGTGCATTCGTTTATTGATCATAGATATTTACTAGTTGATTCATATCAAATTGGTATCAGAGCCCTATCCTTTGCCTATGAATTTTTTTTCCATGCCAGTATGACTAAGATTTCAGATGTCGAAGCAGATTTGGGGCAGCATAGGGCTTAGACAGTGGGAATAATCGAAAAAATGGAGCAATCTATGGCATCAGTGTGGTTAGAGGTGGAACAAAGGCATGCAGAAATTCTGACGCTGCTGGGGAATCAAGGGCGAACCGCACAGCCGCCGCCCAACTCTATGGAGGCAACATCAGGGCCGGTTAGTGGCATTCCAGCATCTTCCCAATTCTCGTCACTGATTTTTTATGAGTATGGGCTACCCGTTTTTCCCTTTCAAGAAACTAATAACTCGAACTCGGGTAAGATTCCGTCTTTTACTAGTCAAGGAGGCATTAATTCAGGACCAGAATATTATTCAAAAGGGCCAAAGTATGTGTCAACGGGACCGACAGGACCAACCGGGGAAAAGGTGTGGGTTCCCGGAACAGATAATCATTTGAGGAAATTGAAAATGTCGTTGTTTGAGGGGGAGGATGTGTTTGGGTGGGTGTATCGGTTTGAATGTTTTTTGATATCGAGGGATTTGTAACCACGGGTGAGAAGTTGCCGGCATCAGTTTTATGTATGGAAGGGCAGGCGTTATCGTGGTATCGTTAGAGTGACCAACGATAACCTTTTCGTTGCTAGGAACATTTGAAATCCCGCTTACTTGATTGCTTTCAACCGTCACAAGATGGGAACTTATATGAGCAGTTCTTGACCATTAAACAGGAGGGGACAACAAGGGAGTATGTAAGCTTGTTCAAATCGTTGGCTGCACAGTTGGAGGGAATATTAGAAAAAGTCCTGGAGGGTACATTTATAAAGGGGTTGCAAGCTAATTTGCAGACGTTCGTGCGGGTGATACAACCTGTTGGATTAGGTCAAGCCATGAGACTATCCATAATGATAGATGAGAACCATTTTAGGAGTAGTGTGGAGCAGGTGAATGGTACTCAAAAGGGTGTGTCGGTGACCGGATGGGGAGGGATACGACCATCAATAACTAGCCCAACAGGGGGGCCAAATCTTACGACAAGAGAGACAAAACCTCCCTTCAAACGCATGATAGAGACAGAACTGGCGAATAAAATAGCAAGGGGACACTGCTTCCGGTGCGATGGTAAGTTTGGACCTGGCCATCGATGTCCGGATAAAACGTTGAAAGTCATGGTGGTTTAGGAGGGCGAGGAGAAAACTGATGAGGGAACGGAAGTTCTAGCCGGGCATGTACATTTGGATGTCGTCGTGGTCTCGAGCCAATCTGTGGTTGGCCTTACGACTCCTCATACTTTTAAATTACGAGGTTGGATTTACGGGATCGAAATAGTGGTGTTGATTGATAGTGGAGCAACCCATAACTTTGTGTCATTAAGGCTAGTGGACCCATTGAAGTTGGCAGTAACAGCGATGCAGGAAACATAAGTGATTTTGGGAAATGGAAGGACCGAAAAAAGTTACGGGATATGACGGGGGATTGAGTTTCAGTTATCGAGATTGATTATCACCGAAGATTTTTTCCTGCTAGAGTTGGAAGTACATATGTCATTTTGGAGTTAAGTGGCTGAGGCAATTGGGGGACACTCGGGTCAACTGGAATACCTTACTGATGACCTTCCAATATAAAGGGGAACGAAGGACTTTAAAAGGAGAACCAGGGCTGTACTGGGGGGCAGCCTCTCTACACACCTTAACACGAGGATTGGTTGGGATCGAAGAAGGTTATCTTGTTGCTTTGGCTAGCCTGGATGGGTCCAACATGCCAGAATCGCAGGTTCATCCAGCGCTGGACACATTACTCATGGATTTTTCTTATGTATTTTCTATGCCGACAAGTTTACTACCCTCGAGAGGTCATGAACATGCAATCCTATTAAAAAGAGGGACGAAACCGGTCAATGTCCGGCCTTATCATTATCCGTAAATACAGAATGATGAAATAGAAAGGTTAGTGGGAGAGATGATAGAATCAGGTATTATTCGTCCGAGTACTAGTCCCTTTTCGAGCCCAGTGTTATAAGTTCAAAAAAAAGATGGAAGTTGGCATTTTTGTGTAGACTATCGGGCATTGAACAAATCCACGGTGTTAGACAAGTTTCCTATACCTGTTATCGATGAGTTGTTGGAGGAATTGCATGGGGCCACGGTCTTTAGTAAGCTCGATTTGAAATCGTGATATACCAGATTCGCATAAAGGACACCGATATTCACAAAACTGCTTTTCAAACACACGAGGGACATTATGAGTTCATGGTCATGCTGTTCGGGCTGACCAACGCCCCTTTCGATGTTTCAAGCGCTAATGAACAAGGTGTTTCGACCTTATCTGCGCAAGTTTGTGTTGGTATTTTTTATGACATTTTGGTTAAGTCATAATATGAACAACCACCGAGAGCATCTCACTGCCATATTAGGGTGTCTACAGAATGAGAATTTGTATTGTAACCAAAAGAAGTGTGTGTTTGGACAGAGTCGGGTGAACTACTTGGGGCATATCTTCACGGCCGAGGGTGTGAAAGCTGATCCTTCTAAAATCGCTGCGATGACAGAGTGACCTGTTCCTCAGAATGTTCGTGAACTGTGGGGATTTTTGGGGTTGACAGGGTACTATAGGAAGTTCGTGTAGGGATATGGGAAAATTGCTTGGGTTCTGAACGATTTATTAGAAAAGGATGGGTTCCAGTGGAAGGGTGAATCTACATGAGCCTTTCGTCAGCTACCAAGAGTGATGACCCGCGTACCAGTTCTTGCACTTCCTGATTTCTCCAAACGCTTCACGATCGAGACTGATGCATTGGGGCATGAGGTCGGTGCGGTTTTGATGCAAGACGGGAGACTAATTGCTTACTTTAGCCAAGTTTTGGGCACACGAGCACAAATGAAATCAGTATATGAACGAGAGATCATGGCAATAATTATGGCGGTCCAAAAGTGGAGGCCTTATCTGTTAGGACGACCCTTTACAGTCATCACTAACCAAAAGAGTTTGAAATAAATATCTTTTGGAACAGTGAACTGTGGTGGGGGAGCATTAACGATGGATCTCTAAACTAGCAGGGTATGAGTTTGATATTTTCTATCGACCGGGCAGGGAGAACAGTGCAGCCGATGCATTGTCAAGATGAGGGGATATTGTATGCCTCAATATGTTATCGATTACTACTGTGGGGTTGCATGACCAGATTTTACGGGGACTTAAGAATGACCAAGATATTGTGGCATTGAAGGGGCGACTTGAATCAGGGGATGATCGTACAGAGGGATACAGTCTCGATGAAGGGCATGTCCGCTATAAAGGCCGGCTGGTGCTACCCCGCACCTCTGAATGGGTAACCAAGTTGTTCATGGATATCCATGGGGGAGTGGTAGGGGGATATGAAGGAACACAGAAGACGTATCAGCGGATGGCACGGGAATTCTATTGGGTAGGGATGCGACGAGATATTACTAAGTTGGTTTTAGAGTGTGATGTGTGTCAGTGAAATAAGTACTCGAATTTGTCTCCGGCAGGTCTGTTACAGCCACTCGAATTACCCACCCGAATTTGAGAAGATTTTGTGGATGGGCTGCCTAAATCCTCCGGGTATAGCGTGATTATGTTGGTGGTTGATCGCTTGAGTAAGTTGGCACATTTTTTCCCCTTGAAGCACTCGTATACAACACCCTCAGTGGCGGTATTGTTTATCCGAGAGATTGTTCAGTTGCATGGGATTCCTAGTTCGATAATATCGGACCGAGATAAGGTGTTTGTGAGTCACTTTTGGCGGGAGTTGTTCAAACACCAAGGGACGACATTGAAGTATAGCACTGCATCCCATCCGCAAACTAATGGGCAGACATAGGTAGTGAATCGAAGTCTGGAGACGTATTTGCGATGCTTTGTGTTATGCGTCCTAAAGAGTGGGTTACATGGCTGTCATGGGCTGAATACTGGCATAACACGTCTTATCACTCATCCATAGAGACCACACCGTTTAAGGTGCTTTATGGACGAGATCCTCCACGTCTGGTGCACTATGATTGGGAATCTACGATGACCTTTGAGGTGGATCGATGTTTATTGGATCGGGATCGGGTTCTGGAGAAATTGTGGGGTCATTTACTACGCCGCCAGCAGATTATGATGGCACAGGCAGACGGGAAACAAAGGGATGTTACTTTTGAGGTTGGAGATAGAGTTTATATGAAGATACGTCCGTATCGGCAAGCCACTGTGGCAAAACAGGTAAGTCAGAAGTTGGCACCCCGTTTCTTTGGGTCGTTTGAGATTTTGGAGCGTATTGGAAAGGTGGCTTATCGTCTGAAGTTACCATCGACCTCGACTATACATCCCGTTTTTCATGTGTCGCAATTGAAACGAGTGACTGGGGATCATCAGGTCGAGTCTACGCTTTCGGTTGATCTGGGTGATCAAACCGCTTTTGAACCAGCTGAGGTGTTGCAAACTCGTGCGGTCGGGAATCAATGAGAGGTATTGTTGGCATGGAAGGGTTTACCGGTGTCGGAAGCGACATGGGAGACATATGATCAGATGCACCAGCAATTACCTAGCTTCACCTTGAGGACAAGGTGATTTTCGGGGTGAGGGTGATGATGCGAATCATAACCGGTGGGGGCTGGTGTATCAACACAAAAGAAAGGGAGGGGCTGCAGATCCAGTTACAACTTGAAGGGGGCTAGGTGTCATTAATAATAAGTATCTAGTTACTTATGTCTTTTATTATTTAACTAGGTTAATACCCATATATTTACATGAGTTAATTTTAGAAATTGATATTTATATATGTAAAATATAATAAGTATATGAATAATAAAGTTTGCTTAATTTTAGTTAGTTATTAAATTAATCGATATTATATTTACATAGATTTGATTTGCTTTAAAATTTAAAAACAAAATCAGTAAATGACGTGGCAAAAGCAGAGAGCGACATGTGACATATTAAATGAGAGCAAACTGGTGGGGGCTGGTGTATCTACACAAAAGAAAGGGAGGGGCAGCAGATCCAGTTACAACTTGAAGGGGGCTAGGTGTCATTAATAATAAGTATCTACTTACTTATGTCTTTTATTATTTAATTAAGGTATGCTTTATATTTTTGGGGTAGGGGGAATCAGATTTAGCTTAAGGCCCGCTTCCAGTAGGGGGATTGGAAATTATTACGTTATTCTATTTTGTTTGGACATTTCTGGGTCTCGAATTCCATAAAATTTTTGCAAGCATTCGGTTGCGGGTGCATTTGTTTATTGATCATAGTTATTTACCAGTTGATTCATATCACTATTGTAGAGTCAAAGGTAAAGACATCTTTATATTTCCTGTTGTGATGTATTAGCAATTTAAACTTGTAACCTTGTAGCATGTGTAGCGCAATACAATATTGTAATATTTTATTTAGATTTATGTTAGTGCTTATTTATTTTAGAGCTTATGGTATTTGCTTATTTTTTTGGGATTATAACTGCATTATTAAAGGTATGATGTGATAGATTACTAGATACTACGGGCATTCATAAATGGTTAACCGAAACCGAAATTGCATTTCGGATGGATAAGCGGAGATATTGGTTCGAAGATTTCGTGAACCTAAACGTAAACCGAAAAAACCGGTTAACCGACAATCGATTAATCGGTTAACCAGTTTTTTCGGTTCGGTTAACAGATTAACCATTTTTTATTTAATAAATTATTTTCTAAATTCCAAAACTCCGATAATGGTTTCTAAAACCTTTGAATCTCAAGATAATAAAGGCGAGGAATAAGACTACAAATCATCTTAAAACGATTGAACAATATCTTTTATAATCTAATAGAAACAAAAAGGAATACTTTATAATTGTAACTAACTTAATTGTTCTAATATTATTTTTTGTTGTTTTGGATTTGAAATTTAATGTGGACTAACAGATGAGTTAAAATTTTATACTATTGTTGAGATATATGTTAATATTTATAGGCCTAAATATTAAACTATATAAAATTAAATTTTTTTAGTTTTTCGGTTAACCGTCCGTCACAAAAATCGTGAAACTAAACCGAAACCGAAGGTTTTTTCCGATTCGGTTAATGAAACCGGAAATAATAGAAAATTCTGGTTCGGTTAAACCTCAAAATCGAAACGGTTTTACGGTTTTTCGTATCGGTTTTTCGGTTTCGTAATATCTTGAACACCCCTACTAGTTACATGCAGCAACACTCAAATTAAGGATAACAAGTAGATGTAGTAATAACTAAGGCTGCAGGGAGTGGGAACGGCATTCGATTTGGGAGCCTCGGTACCGAGAGGGAACACCGCCCCCTCCCCTCGGCATCGACAAAATTGAATTCGGCAACGACATCTCAATGTCGAGCGCTGTCTCTCTCTCCCACCCTTGACCGACCGTTGGCGTGTGTGTGTATATATATACACACACACATAATTTTTTAAAATACACCCATTCTCAAACATTTCAAAAATTCAAAAAAAATTCCCACAAACCTCAACCACCATTCTCTTCTCTCTCAACTATTCAAACCTTTCAAATATTCAAATGGCATTTGGTTCCGGTTCGACGAACAATCCGAACACACCAACCTCGACAAATCAAGGTTATCGTCTGATCCCGATGCAATTGGATCAACCAATATATTCTTCGACGGGTTTTATGAACTTTGCGGGTGTTCCGCAACACGTTTTTGGTCGAGGGTATGGCATCACGCCGACTCGACTAAATTTTATGCCTCCGGAATATTCGCAATTTAATCCGTTTACGAAGTACCAACCACTCTCTTCCCCAACCTTATCCCCATTCGGCACCCATCCATCTCAACATATTACCCAACCTGAAGTCGTTCCGGAAACACAACCCGCAGTCGAAGTGGATACCGAACCCGAGCCGACTACGAAAGATACAAAAAAGAAATCAACAACGAGGGCTCATACTCAACATTGGACCCCGCAAGAAGAGAATACGTTGGCACGAGCTTGGTTCGATGTTTCTGAAGATCCAATTACTGGTACCGACCAAAATAGGAAAGACTTTTGGAATCGAATTCGGTTTAGGTTCCACCAAGAAATGGGGGAAAATGACTACCGTTCGAAAGACCAACTATACACAAAATGGAGGAATGTCAACGCCGTCGTTAAACAGTTTTCGGCAATATTTCATTCCATCCAATGGGAAAGTGGTCAAAACGACGCCAACATTCTAAAAAAAGCACTTGGAATGTTTAAAGACGCGAATGGGTATCCGTTTCGACATATCGAAGTTTGGTCGGTCGTAAAAGATTCTCAAACTTGGCAACGTGTTGCGACGGCCGACGATTTTATCGAACGTGGGTCTAAACGATGAAAAACAACAGACTCTAACAAGTTCTTGTAACGTCTCCTTCCTACGGATCCTATCTTGACGCGACGCCGTGCAACGATTGCGGAATCCTCGTTAGCAGTTTGACGGAAAGACCACGCACACGAAACACGGAGACACACACAATGATAGACGAACACTAGAACGTCCTACACGTGATTCTCTCCAAGAACAAACACAAAATCCCTTGCAAGTTTGAGATCGCCTCTGCCTTAATCTCTTCTCTGGTTTTGCAAAAGTTCCGTTCACCCGGATGCTCTGTTTGCTCTCAAGTTCGTCAGAACCTCTGAGCCGTCAAAGATGTTTGATTTCACAATGAAAAGTTCAATATATTGACGATAAGTTCGTGAAGACGCTCCTCACGAACTTATTCTCACTAAGTTCAAACTCTACCCTTTGAACTTATTTTTGAACTTGTCTTTGAACTTGTTCTTGAACTTATCTTTGAACTTGTTCTTGAACTTATCTTTGAACTTGTTCTTGAACTTATCTTTTAACTTGTTCTTTTGAACTTATCTTTGAACTTGTTCTGGAACTTATCTTTGAACTTGTTCTTGAACTTATCTTTGAACTTGTTCTAGAACTTATCTTCACCTAGAACTTATTTTCACCTAGAACTTATTCTCACCTAGAACTTATTCTAGACCATATCCTAGAACTTATTCTAGAACTTATTATGATAGTCTAGAACTTACCATGCAAATGTAAACATCATACACAATCATGATATCAATAACAAAACTAGACTACTGTCGTCACACCGGATGTACCAACAGACTCCCCATTGACGATAGCTTCTAGTTGTTGTTCATTGATCGTAATAGACTATCAGATTCAGAGACTATGAATACTGAAACTAGACACTATTGTCACATCGGGTGTATCAACAGACTCCCCCTTGACGATAGATTCTAGTAGATATTCATTACTCTATGAATACCAAAATCACCTTTTCTACTTTGTTATCCATGACTGCCTCTCCAGTTTCGCTGTCCTCACCGGATTGTAGACTAACTTAGTCCATGTCCTACCAGTGAGAGGATTTATTCTTATTTGAACCACAGCTCTTCTACCAACTCTTAGATTAACCTCTCAAATCTTGCAGAACGACCATCCCTTCTGATAGTTTTTGCAAACACCTCAGCAAAGAAACGTCTTCCTAGATTTATAAGGTCCTTCCAAGCTAAATCAATCACTTCACACTTCAGAATCTGATTCATCATTTAGTGCAGATTCCAGCATCTCTAGATCTATCACATTCTGATCTTCATTCATAACACCTTCATCGAGTGACTTCCAATCATTTATATCTTTAGGAATAAACGCTCAATCCTCAACATCCTCCTATTCTAAGTCATCTTCAAAGACGAACCTCATTTCATCTTCATCTAACTCTGACAATGCTCCGATCAGACCTTATCTTCAGTTACTTTAGTCGCCTCTGAATCCTTGTCAGCGACTATGAACACCGACTCCCCCTGATGATCAGCAAGCTGAGCAAATTGTTGTCTTGAAAGATCTGCCAGCTCATTGTTCAGGCCATCTTCTTTGACTTCTCTACAATTTCTCCCCCCGAGATGGATGATCTTTCAACTATTCCTCCAGTATAGCCTCCAGATTCGCAATATGTTGTTGCTGATCAGTCTCTGTCTGATCCAACTGGGCATTAAGATGTTGAAGTTCACGAATCGCCGTTGTCCGCTGAAGAATTTGTACTTCTGTTAAAAATCCAATTCTAACACTGTATAGACTTAATCAACACATGAACCAAGTCATAAAATGTTAGCCGGACATCCAGATCCATTATTCAACGATAAAAATGCAACGAAACTCTCCTTAGTTACATTCTTTGATGGTTTCGAAGGTAAACCAAACATCAGAATTAAGTTCGAGAGAAACAGTCGATATCTTCGATAAATAGTCACAAAATCGTAAGTTTTGAAAAACTTTGAACAATTTTCAAAATTTTCAACTTATCCCGGATCCCTTCACTTTTAGCAACAACAATTTTTCAACTTTTTCAATCACACAAATTTTGTTTTTCCAACTAGAATGCATCCTAGTAACTTTGACCTTTATCCTACTTAAAATAAAATAAAATAAAATAAACCAAAATTAAAAATACTCAAAAGTACTTTAAGGATAACCAATTATACGAACATAATATTTTTGCGAGAAAGTCAAAGAAGGTTCAATCAGATAGCGATGTCAAACGCACTTTCAGTATTACACTTTCACACTTAGGAATTTTTGATTCATTTGATTGTTTGTCGTGATGTACATTCCAAGTCGATTGTCGGTATGATTTTCCCTTTAAACATTTACCACTTTGGAATTTCCCATGGCCTTTTTATTTATCAAGAAACTACCTTACAGGTCCCATACTTAGATATACTTCTATGATCAAGGCAGACACACAATGATTATAACTTTTCGGTATTGCAAATTTTCTTTAAAAGGCAAACGTCGGACACAGTTCTGTATTTACATACAACAGAGTGTCTTAGTTTGTCTTAGAGTTTATTTAAAGTTAGCAAGACAGCAGTGACAGGTCTGTACTTACATACAACAAAGCGACTTATTTTGCTAACTTGAGTCAAAACAGAGGTGACAGGTCTGTACTTACATACAACAAAGCGACTTGTTTTGACTCCCTCTTTTTTTTTTATCAAAAATTTTTCTTTTCTTTTCTTTTAAGATGTATTTTGATGGTGTTCTACATCCCCCAGAAAATTGGCATACCTCATTTAGAATCATTGTCTGTATGTCTCTAACATAGGAATTAAGACCATTTGGCCATACATCTAAGTTAGTTACACATATGACTTTTTCTTGAATATTTTATTAGCTTTTGAGATTTCCTTTGTGTATTATGCCTACCAACACATCAAGCAGGAAAGTGTATATCACGTAGAGTTTAAGGTGCATTATGTGTGAAAGTTTAACACTTAGAGATTGTTTCGACTGTGCTAATTTTCGTCACTTTGAACCTATGACTCTAAGACTTAACTCATTTTCCGATATTCTCTTTTTTTTTGAAATTTTTAATGATTTTCTCTCTTTTTTATTTTTTTTTCATTTTTTCAAGAAACGCTAATAAACTAACTTACTAACTTACTATAAAAGGAAAGAAAATCTACTAAGGTCAAGTTACTCTGGATTACGCATACCATTTAGTTGAACTAACAACTCAAAGCGTGACTTATCAAATGCTTTTGTGACTAGATTCGCATAGTTGTTTTTACCAACATTATTATATCAATTACGACACTTTACCCTTTTTCCGTAAGCATCCTCAACTTGGTCTAAGGACCCAATCAGCATGCCTGCTGTTTCGCCCTTTGTACCCCTGTCTTGTGACGAGAGCAACCACTATCCATAAACCATTGGTTATTAGGACCTGTAGTTAACTCCTGCAGACTAAACAAGAAAAGTTAGTTATCACGGGGAACCCAAGCCATGACTGACTTGGTAATACCATCCTCATCCACAAACTTGAACTCTTTCAAATACCCATCTCTCCTTTCAGGTGACTTGGGTTTTTGATTGAGAACCTGTTGTGGAGTTGAGTGATTAACATCCATTCTCGACCTTTGGGTTGGTCTTTGCGGTTCAGCCCTTGAATAATTTCTGTTATAGTATATCTCAGTTTGATAGTTATGGGCTCTACCTGGTGTCTTATGTCTATTAGGAGAATTAGACCTAACTAGAGTGTGACTCCTCTTAGGTGTATTATTCCTAATGATGGATTGGGGGCTTGTATGATAGGGGATCTATTTGGTGAATTATGATTAAGTCCGTCATTTTGTCTGAGAGACACCGGTGGTTGTCGACTACCTAGACGTGACATCACAATTGAGTTCTTCTCGGAAATTTAAGAACTACTCCAGCCCGTATCACTAGGCATTGTTTTTAAGGTTTGCTGGTCTTGTTTCCCTATGTTTAGTGAAGACTCTGACTTTTTGTAGGGACAACCTGAAGCAACATGTCCTTTCTCATGACACTTAAAGCAAGACATCTTGTCAATAGATTTCTTATAGGCACTCTATGACCTAGGTGTCTTACTAATGTCCTGATTGTTTGTATCAACAGCTTGGTTTAAATCTCCTTTATTATTATTACTTACAGTCTTTTCTTCTTCTAGTTTTGGCTTACAACTAGACTGAACAAACTGTACCGTTTGCCTAACCTAAGGAGTAGTTGAAGATACTTTAAAAGACTCAGTTACCTTGACTACCTCTGATTTAACCATATCATTGGTCTCATCCTGAGGAGTAGGTACATGGTTGCTATTTGCCTCAGC
Source organism: Centrapalus pauciflorus (assembly GCA_020465985.1). Taxonomy (NCBI): domain Eukaryota; kingdom Viridiplantae; phylum Streptophyta; class Magnoliopsida; order Asterales; family Asteraceae; genus Centrapalus; species Centrapalus pauciflorus. The sequence continues at coordinate 17,036 of JAANYP010007342.1, read as the reverse complement.
AACTTTAGCCCTAGACTCAACTAATTCCATATCTCTAAGAGAGATCTCTTTGGTCAGTGACTCTACATGCTCATAAATTAGTTCATTCCTGACACTTTGTTCAATTAATTTGTCATTCAGAACTATTAAATCTTGAGCATCATTTCTCAGTTTGGCCTGAGGATCTTCCTTAATGTCTAATAAATTAGCATTATCTGATTTTAAGGATTGAATTTGAGCAGTCATGGATGAATGTGTTTCTAGCACTAAATTCAATTTATCATTCAAAGTAGTACATAAAGCACATAAATCATGAAAAGTAGTAAAGTTTAGAATTACCTTTTTCCGATCAGATTTGATGTTGGTCATCTGAGCTGCAAACTACAAAGTAGCAAGCTCCTCAGTAATTTCCAGCACCAAAGGATCTGAATCAGACTGATGCGTATCCTCTTTCTTTTCCTCTTCTGCTCCCATATCCGTTTCTGTCACTTCAGCCATGAAAGCCCTAGTATTCGCCTCTGGATGTGTATTCCAATCATATGTGCCATCTAACTGTTTGTTAGACCCCACATTAGTAAGTAAACCAGCCACTAAACCCTGATTCCCTGATCTCTAATTCCCTGAACTGGCTGAATACCTACGTCCCGAGTTCTGATGATTATCCATCTTAGGTCTTTGACACACTCTCTCAAAATGTCCCAACCCCTAACAGTTATAACACCTAACTTTTGACTTATCGAATCCTACATTGTTCACACTTAGATTTCTTCCCGTTCTTTTCACGAACCTCTTCAATTTCTGTGTGATCATAGCCAATTGCCATTGTAGGTCCATTTGTTCCAAGTCATCCGGATCCACCTGATCATAATCTTCTTCCCATAGAGTTGGATCATTTATTTTTCCTTGAATACGATTCTCGTAAGCTGCTACGAACGATGCTTGAAGCTTCAGTTGCTCCTCTGCAGTTTTAGCACTCATTGGCTTGTTTGTGTATCCCTGAGACGATGATCTTGAAGTTGATGCATACGGCTGATCATCCGGATTTGAAAAACCCAGAAAGGCCCTACCATAAGATACTTCAGCTTCCCTTGGTATGCCTTCTTGTTCTCCAGTATAGAATGTTGTAGATTCCGACGTAGATGCACTAGAAGTAGAGGTCTTTGATTTCCCGAAGTATATTTCAGGATCTTGGACTTGATCAAGTTCTCTCTCCTTCGTTTGTATCTTGAAGTTATAAACATCTAGAAGTTTCTCGATCTTTTCTGATTCTTGATACTCAAGCCTATGGTTATCAAGCTCGGTTAACAGATGATAGAACCTTGTGACAATCTCATCCAAGTTCGCGTTCTTCAGACCTTTAAAGATCGCAAATTGTTGTTTTAACAACTCAGTTCTCCCCTTTCTCATCCGTGAGTTTCCCTCATACCTCTTCTCTAGAGCTTCCCTGAGCTCTTTAAAAGTTCTATAATGTTTAAACATATGTATAATATCCAAAGGTAACGCCATTTTAATTGATGATAGAGCTCGATTTTCGGCTTCATAAATTTTCTTGTCCTCATCCTTCATTTGTTGATAGGAAAGAACCTTCATCCTGCCCTCGAGCTCTTGTGTAGGGGGAACATACCCTTCATCTATGCATATCCACATACACATATCGTTATAACGAGCAAAGTCTGCAAACCTATCTTTCCACCAATAATAATCTTCAATCTTCATAAGCTTAGGTGTTGAATTTGATTTGCCCACTTCGTGATCCATTTCCAAGAACTTATGTAAACTTGACATTCTCGTAAAACTTTTGTTCACGAACTTAAATTATTTAATTTTTAAAATAAATTTAAAACAAGTTAGTACGGACTTAGCCCTGATAAGTTCATACAAACTTAGCTAAGAACTTATCCCTGATAAGTTCTAACGAACTTAGCTTAGAACTTATCCCTGATAAGTTCTTACTAACTTAGCTTTGAACTTATCCCTGATAAGTTCTTACTAACTTAGCTTTGAACTTATCCCAGATAAGTTCGTACGAACATAGCTTTGAACTTATCCCAGATAAGTTCGTACGAACATAGCTTTGAACTTATCCCAGATAAGTTCGTATGAACTTAGCTTTGAACTTATCACTGATAAGTTCGTGGAACCCTAAAAATACCCCTAAGTTCGAGCGCCGCAAGTTCGTGAAACAGCCAAAAATTCAATTTTTTCAAGTTTTTAGATTAAACCAATGTTTTTAAGATTAAAAACATTGATTTCGACTGAAAAAGTGAACTAATGTGAATTTTTCCCCGTTACCTTGATTGTAGAACTCAGAAAAACTTAGAAAATGGTGATTTTTCCGGTAAAAACGTCAAGAAACTAAGAATATTCGTATGAACACGAAGAACACGATGAACACTCTTTATGGCTCTGATACCACTTGTAAGGTCGCCTACCTACAGATCCTATCTTGACGGGACGCCGTCCAACGAGTGCGGAATCCTCGTTAGCGGTTTGACGGATAGACCACACACACGGAACACGGAGACACACACGATGATAGACGAACAATAGTTAGTCCCGACACGTGATTCTCTCCAACAACAAACACAAAATCGCCTTGCAAGTTCGAGATCGCCTCTGCCTTAATCTCTGCTCAAAGTCTGCAAAAGTTTCTTCACCCGGATGCTCTGTTTGCTCCCAAGTTCGACAGAACCTCTGAGCCGTCAAAGATACCTGATTTCACAATGAAAAGTTCAATATATAGACGACAAGTTCGTGAAGACGCTCCTCACGAACTTGTCTTTGAACTTATTCTAGAACTTATTCTAGATGACAAGTTCGTGAAGACGCTCCTCACGAACTTGTCTTTGAACTTATTCTAGAACATATTCTAGAACTTATTCTAGAACTTATTTCTAGAACTTATTCTAGAACTTAATCTAGAACTTATTTCTAGAACTTATTCTAGAACTTGTTATGATAGTCTAGAACTTACCATGCAAATGTAAACATCATACACAATCATGATATCAATAACAAAACTAGACTGATGTCGTCACACCGGATGTACCAACAGACTCCCCCTTGACGATAGGTTCTAGTTGTTGTTCATTGATCGTAATAGACTATCAGATTCAGAGACTATGAATACCGAAACTAGACAGCTATTGTCACATGGGGTGTATCAACAGTTCACCATGTCGTTGGATGTGCATATCGGAATCAACCTTAACGACGATGACGACGTAAGGGTAACGCGGCAACAAGTTCTGGTACGACGCCAACATCGGGTTCACAAGATCTTGAAGCCATGACGGCAAATATAGCTGGGTTACAAAATCGTTTAGGCGAATATTTGGATTTAAAAAAACAAGATCTTGTCGCGAGACAAAAAGCTCGTGACTTGAGAGTTTATTTCAAAGACGTTAGTCATTTGGCCGGAAGACAACTCGAAGTTGCGATGAAACAAAAGGAAGAAATAGAAAAAAAATGGGGATTGTAGATTTTATTTTTAAGTATGTTTTTTTTAGAAAAAAAATGTTAAGTTTTTAGTTTTACTGTCTTAATTATTAAGTTGAATGGTTTATGTTATGTTTAATTTTAATATTATTAATTAAATATTATTTTTTATTTCAATATTTTTATTTTAAGTTTTAAATGCAAAAAAAAAAAAAAAAATCGAATGGCAACCACACCCTCGGAATTGCATCAAAATGGCAAAGAATGATAAAACTGACATGGCGGCAGATTTGGGTGGCATCCATGGCAACCACACCCTTTAGCCTAATAAAGGTCTTGAAACCTGGAATTGAAGACGTATTAGTTGCATCACTATGAAGCATTCTATTTTTTAATTTTCTCAAATGAAAAATAATACGAACCATTCATTTTTTTGTTTTTGGTTGTAAATTTTTCATCAAATTTAAGTTTCAACAGACATTTTAAAGCTATAAACCAGCGAACATCATCAAATTGATATTAAAACCTTTTGAAATCTAAATTGAGTTTATTTTGGTGTTTATGGAATTTTGTAAAAAACTTAATATATAAAGATAAATTGGGTTTTAATTTGATATGTTGTTGTTAATGATAAAAGTATGAAAAAATGTTGTAATTTTTTATAACAAAAAAGTTGTTGGTGGCCTGCTAAACCGGATTGCAGATCACCTGTTGCTATTATTAATCAAAAAATAAAATGTTGTTGATATGAATGATAAAAAAAATACAAAAGTCTATGTTATTAATGATATAAAAATAAATAATGTTGTTATTCTTGATAAACATGACAAAAGTTATTACTATTTTCTATCATTTACCCATCAAAAAATTCTAACTTTTTGGATTTTTGCAACAAACAAGAACATGAACACATTAATAAACGATTTAATATTGACTAAATATGAATCTAATACCGCTGAAGGGTTTTAGCACACTTTTCATAAAAACAATATTTAAAGCAGGGGATTTTAAAATAACTATAAACCTTTTCGGATTCGTCCATCAATCATTCTACATGCTTGAATAAATTGTAAATGTACTTTTGATGGTGATGATAAAAAGATACAAGAATGAGAAGCCTTTAGATTCACCGGTGATGACGTCATGAACTCCATGTTAGTTCTTAACTCGTTCAACTTTTCCGATTACAAATCAATGATCAAAAAAGAATGATAGTGTCTGTGAGCCAAACTGAATACCCAATACCCCCATGGGTTTTCGGCCATGGTTTATAAGGCAAATGGGAGTGAGATTAGGTTTAGTTGATCTCTATCTCTTTAATCCCTGAATCTTATCTTCAATTGCCAATAAATCTATATAAATACTAATAAAAGAGTAACTATACTATTTTCTTGTGAAATCACGTGTCATCACCATGAATCGACACGTGACAGTTGTTGTTTTTAAAAATAATAAATAAATAAATAAATTTAAACTATATCTATCCAAATCTAATATAATCTACATTTAAATTCAAATCAAATCAAATCAACCAAAATCTAATACTCTAATAACTTATTAATTATAATATAATATAATAAAAGTCTTAAAAATATATAAAAAATAATTACTATTCATATATACTTAGAAATATATAAAATTAATAGGTCATAATAAATAATAATATCATTCTTATATACTTTTGTTTAAAAAATAATATCTATATTTTTGCCTTTTAATTTATTATATTTTATATATAATAAAAATATTCGCATAATAAGCGGGTAAATAAGCTAGTATTATCCATATATTAAATTAATGCTATTAGTTTAATTGATACACTTGTTATTATTATTGTTATACAAGAATAAGTACTCTTATTAATCAATTATTCCATGATAATTGATATAGCACTTCAATTATTACAAATTTTGATAATTTTAGTCCTTTCAATATTACACATTGTGCATTCAAGCCCTCATTAACTTAGGTTTAAATAATTAATCATCTAATAACCAATTAAACCTTTCATAATTATATCATATATCATTTACACTCATTTGATTCCACACTTATTCATTGACGCTAATATGTATGACTCTCTGATGACTTTTGACGTTAACTATGATGCTCGACAATGTTATTAATGCACACAAATATCTAACAGTATATATGATACACGCAATTTGTATTTATTTTCTAGTTTTTAACTCAACTTTGGTTTTTCGCTAAGAGATATGTTTGAAAAAGAAAAACCATCATTTTTCTATTTATACATTGTTTAATCTTAGACCATTTTAAATGATTAAATTTGTTGAGTTTTTATCTTTATTGATAAAATAAAGAGCTTAACTATGCAAAACAATGAAAGTTATTATGCTTATACAAATTCAAGCGTTATTAACTGTAGAAAAAGTGAATTTCGGTTGTCTTAAGTTTGAATAAAACATATTATTTTTAATATAATATGCAATTGAAACACTTAATTGTCTTGTTAGCAAAATACAGAAGACTAACCATGTGCACAATGGACCCATAAGGATCATAGAGGACAAATTTCAAGCTTGTCTCATGTTTTTTTTCTTTTTGAATTCAATTATTTGTTCAACGCAATTTAATGTACATTATGTTATGCTCATTACATCATTGATGTTATTTAAATGTCACCTAGAACTTAGAAAATCTTGGTTGGTCACAATCTAGCATTTAATTAAATGAAATATAAAGTTTCAAGTTTGTATTTGTAACTATTCATTGTTGTACTCCTATCGCAATTTATGCATATGATGAACTAGTATCCTCGAATTAAAACTTTCGATAACCCTAATTGAAGGTTTGTTAATTAAAATGAATAGCCTCATAACTTTTGTTAGCTAGGTTCACGTCTACATCAAATATTCAGACCTTTAAACCAACTTTAAAGTATGTCTACTAATTGTATGCATAGAGATGAAGGTGCTATTTGTTTTTTAAGAGGTTAAATGTCTGAAGTCTGAAAACCACATCTGAAATTAAGAGGTGGTCTTAAGATCTGAAATCTGAGATTAAGAGGTGGTTTTAAGATTGTTTGTTTCATAATATAAAACATCTAAAAAAGATTACTTTGAAACATTAAATCTAATTAATTATATATTATAATTGATTTATTTATAAAAATAAAATAAAATTATAATAATTAATATGACAAATATTTTTAAATTAGAATTAACTGAACTTATATTTTAATCAACACCTCAAAAAAAAGATAATTAAAATTATAATAATTAATATAATAAATAGTTTTAGGGTTTGTAAACTAAAAATAAAAAAAGAAACCTCTTAATTTCTTTTCAGACCCAAACATTCCTCTTAAAATTAAGAGGTAAATTCAGAGGTTTGAACCTCTTAACTCTGAAACTAAACAAACAGTCTTAATTCATTCCAGATCTGAAATTTAGACTTCAGACCCTTTTAAGAGGGTCTGAATGAAAAACAAATAAGGCCGAACTTAATTTTCGGTTAGGTTGTCACATGAATTTTGAAGGCATATGTACATCTAATTATCAAATACGATGTAAATTTAATAAAAAAAGAGTTTAATTTGTGAATTTTTTTGAGACAGAATTTTAATAAGTGAATTGGTTATTAAGAACTATTAATCTTATGGGCCCATGTTAATATTGTATTACATAAGATAGTTACTCATATGCAATAGACTCAATCAATTAATAATCAACGATCATCCAATAATGAAAACCAAAATGTAAGTAACTTAAATGGTTTTATTGAAGAACTATTGACACCACATGAAAATTTGTTTGATACTAAAAGAAGTGGAACAAACTTTTTACTTTATAAGTGAATATATAATTAAGCTCACTTTTAATCATATAGCAAATGCTTTCTCTCATGTGCTATATTTGTCTAGAACTTTGTTATTAATGTGTTGTTTGTTTTTTAAGAGAATGATATCTGCGGTCTGCGGACTTAACTTTAGAAATCTGTGGTCTGAAGAGATGGCCTAAAGGTCTGCAAATGTCCGCAGACACGGGAAGACGTTCACAGACGTGGGAAGACGTCCGCAGACGATGCGGCAGACACGGGAAGACGTCTGCAGACGCGGGAAGACGTTCGCAGACGCGGGAAGACGAAAAAAACAAACGCACTTTCATGTAAAACATTTTCCCACGTCTTCGAGTTCGCAGACACAAGAGGTTGGAATATCTTTTAAGAAAAAACAAACAAGGCCTAAGCAACCACACAAGGTGTATGTGTCAAATTTTGAAAACTTTAGGCTTGAATTGCATGCCTTTTTGCACATTTTAATGTTGTTGACTTTAATTCTAATTGTAATCAACAAGGCATGTGGTGTCCGTACGTTGTAACGGGATTTGTAAATATATCTATTTTTAATAATAAAATAAAAATATAATATAATAATATTATTGCAAGTTATATATATTTTTAAAGAGTTAATAACCAAAAATAGTAACAGCTTTTGTTATTTTTATTATTATAAGTAAATTTATTTATTTTTTTATTAATAACATTGTCTTTTATATTTTTTCTCGTTTATAGTAAAAAAAAATTTTTTATCAATAATAGTAATTGATGATCTGCAAACTTGTTTAGCAGTTCACCTACAACTTTTTATTTATCAGACATAGTAATATTTTTTCAGATTTTTATCATTAACAGTAACGTATCAAATTAAAACTCAATCTATTTTTATTCTTTAAGTTTTGCTAAGATTTCATAAACTCTAAAATAAACTCAATTTATGTTTTAAATTTTGTTATGAAATTTATAAAAAAAATTAGTTTTTAATTTTCTATTACTATTTATTTATTTAAAGTTAATTTAATTATATAATTACTATTTTTAGTGACTAATTTTTTAATTTCATTAAATTTATTTATTTACAATTTTTATTTTTTCATAACTTTATCATTTTTCTAACATATATTATGATTATTTATTTACGATATATATATTTGATTATTTATTCATAATTATCTATAATATGAATGAAAAAATCTACAAATTATTTCGATTTTCACTTTTTCCAAACGGAAAAATTATGTATCATCTTTTTTTTTTTTGTTTTCTGAAACTAATAATATAAATCTTTCAGTTTTTGGTTTTTCCAATCTACATATGTCGTAGTTCTTTTTGTTTGAAAACATAAAACTCATAATGGGTCTCATTATTTTTGTTCGAAAAAACTAAAGAACAATATGGTTATCGAAATGAGTCTTAGTTTTTTTGTCATATTATATATGTGTTACATGTTAACGAAAATATTAATAGATCATTTTAACCTTCGATCACTTTTTAATAATTCTATTAGGAAATAAACACACAATACATTAGTCACATATTATTTATATCCTAACCTTTAATGGATACATAAATTAAGCTTCATAAAAATGATACAAAGTATAAATATGTAATGCTAAATTAAGAAAATTATTATTTTTATTATTAAATTTGTAATATAACGTGTAATATCATATTGTTAAAGTTAAAATGCTATAAACATATGAACTATATATATTATTAAAGTGGGTTTATTATGAAAAAAACCAACATGTTTTCATGTTTTTTGCGTTTTCGTCCCTTCATGTTTTTTTTTCCCATAAAAAACCTCAAGTTATTCTTTTATTATTGGTTTAGTGAAATTTGGACATTAGAACCCGGTTCACAAATTATAACCGTGGTCTAATGTCCAAAATTTCACTAAACCAATAAGAAAAGAATAACTTGAGGTTTTTTATGGAAAAAAATAACATGGAGGGATGAAAACATAAAAAAACGTGAAAACATGTTAGTTTTTTTTTCATAATAAACCCTATTAAAGTTGACTAATGTAATATTATTATGTAAATTGAATTGTATTATGTATATATTATTAGCAAATATTACCTATTTAAGAGTTAATTACAAAAATGGTCCCTGTGGTTTGTCCTAAAATTTGGATTTGGTCCCTGAACTTTCAATTTTGCAGAAACGGTCCTTATTTTCATAGTTTGTTTGCAATTTTGGTCCCTCAACCTATTAACTTTTCTAATATGACCAAATTACCCTTATTTTGATGCAAACTATAGGGACCATTTCTACAATTAATTATTTAACTCTTTTTTATTATTAATTAAATAAATAATTTTTTAGTGTTACTTAAATTTAATAAACTATAAAAAAAATAAAAGAATTATTTAATTATTCATGTTGGTTCATGAATGATTTAGATATTTTTAGTCTTAATTAATTTTAATTTACTATAATCAAAATGTAAACCAATCAAAATTTATAATCGAAAAAATCATTTATGTTTAGAAACTATTTTCTAGAAGTTTCGTATATAAAATATTATAAACATATTTGACTCTATAATTATTTATGTTGGTTCATCAATTTATGATAAAAAATATGTTTGTTGGTCAAATATGTTACTTTCTTCTTAAATAAAATTGGCCAAAGATTCTATTTTATAATTTGTTTACATTTATATCAAATCAAGGTGATAATGGTAAAGTGATAAATCTTAATGATTTAAATTTTTAGGGTGTCGATTCAATCGGATTAAAATGAAAAGTCAAATTGAAAGACGAAAAAAGATTAAAGACCTATATATATTTCTCGATTTTTATGTAAAGGTCTGACAAACCAAAGTTTGATGATAAAAGTTGTTAATCATGAATCTCAAATATGTTATATGGACCTAAAATTTTAAATCGTTTTTGGTGTAATTAAAAATTAAAACGATAAATAATGATACGTTAAATAAAAAAATTTGATTGTCTTAGACCATTTGGAAGTTTTTTTTTAACTCGGTCAAATTAAACGTTAAATTTTTATTTATTTAAGTTCTTTAATATTTTTAACTTTAATTAAACTGTTAGCTCATAAATAATTTTTTTTAATAATTTATTAAAGTTAATTAACACTAAAAATAAAGTAGAGTCAATTACATAAATGGTCTTTGTGGTTTGATCAACATAAATATTTTTTATTATAAATCTATGAACCGGTATAAATAATTATAAAGAAAAATTTTCTTATTTATGGAACCTGTAAAAAATAATTTCTAAACATAAATGATATTTTCGATTATAAATTTTGATTGATTTACACTTTGATTATAGTAAATTAAAATTAATTAAGACTAAAAATATCTAAATCATTTATGAACCATAAATAATTAAATAATTCTTTTCTATTTTTTATAGTTTATTAAATTTAAGTAACACTAAAAAATAATTTATTTAGTTAAGATTAAAAAGAGTTAAAAACTAATTATAGAAATGGTCCCTGTAGTTTGCATCAAAATAAGGGTAATTTGGTCATATTAGAAAAGTTAATAGGTTGAGGGACCAAAATTGCAAACAAACTATGAAAATAATGACCGTTTTTGCAAAATTAAATGTTCAGGGACCAAATCCAAATTTTAGGACAAACCACAGGGACAATTTTTGTAATTAACTCTAAAATATATATAAACTTGAATTAAAGTATATAAAAAAGAATGTAATTAGATTTTATTTATATTTTCTATAAGCCTTATTCATCTAGCTTTTGAAATATATATGAATAATAGCTATTTTTATCACTCTTTTACAATTTTTAAATTTTAGTTTATATTTATAGATTGATATAATTTAATATTATAAAACTATATTAAATATAAATTTTCTCATGTAAATTATATATTGATTAATTTATAGAAAAGTTACAATATAATATTTATGACAAATTAATTGTTGATAATCAAATGGTGCAATTTAGCAAACCTCCATTGGTTAATATATAAATGATGTATTTTAGCAAAAAGTTACAATATAATATTTATGATAACTTAATTATTGATAATCAAATGGTGCAATTTAGCAAACTTTTATTAATATATTAAATGGTGTATTTTAGCAAAACCCACTTATGAATAGTAATTCATTAGTTTCTAATGTCCAAATTTCACTAAACCAATAATAAAAGAATAACTTGAGGTTTTTTATGGAAAAAAATAACATGGAGGGACGAAAACGCAAAAAACATGAAAACATGTTGGTTTTTTTCATAATAAACCCTATTAAAGTTGACTAATGTAATATTATTATATAAATTAAATTGTATTATGTATATATTATTAGCAAATATTACCTATTTAAAATATATATAAACTTGAATTAAAGTATACAAAAAAGAATGTAATTAGATTTTATTTTTATTTTCTATAAGCATTATGTTAGAATATGTTTTTAATTGATGAAATATCAAAGTCTAGGGACTTAATGTGTAATTTCCTTATAGTTTGTAATTTTGTATAAATAGTCATGTTGACTTTCTAAAATAGGAGAATCTGTCAGAGAATCAATTTTGTACGCATTCAATTCTGTGAAAGCTGCTCTGTACGAAGAACAATCCTGAAATCATTTTGTAATCAGCAAGTTCATCAATCGAATCATTTGGTTAGTGTTGATTAATTTCATTGTTCTTATTATTTGCATATTGTTGATTGAATTGGTAGAAACTATTTTTCACAATTGGTATCAGAGACTTAGGAATGAATCATTCTGTTTGAGATTGAATCTGTTCTTCGAGTTCTTGAGTATTTTTCGGAAAAACCCTAAAATCACTAGGGGTTTTGATTCAGTTGATCATTCAAAGTGTTAATTGGATCGAAGGTTCAGGTTTCAAAGACGAATCAATTGAATACAAACTTGTTTTGATTTTCAAAACACAGAAAAAGATCTGAGCAATTTTCTGAAATTTTGAAAAGTTCAAAAACCGGTACTGTTTCATTGAAAAAGTCTGGTTTAGATCCATTTTTGCATAAAAGTGCTTTACAAAAAGTGTTTGTATTCAAAAACCTTACTTCGATTACAATTTGAATGAAATTGGGTAAAATATGGATTTAATCTGAATTTAAGACTTGAAAAGCTGAAAATTCTAAGAAACTCGAATTATACACATCTTGTGTGTAAATCGAGTTGAATATAACAGTTAATCGAGTCGGTTAGCTTTGTTATTCGAGTTGTGTCTTACTATTACTCGAGTTGCCAAATTGTAATATTCGAGTTGACAACTAGAATTTCAGAACAATTCGAGTTTTATATAAGACTCATTCGAGTTTTATATAAAACCAATTCGAGTTTTATATAAGACTCATTCGAGTTTTGTATAAGACCAATTCGAGTTTTGTATAAGACTCATTCGAGTTTTATATAAGAGCAATTCGAGTTTTATATAAGACTCATTCGAGTTTTATATAAGACCAATTCGAGTTTTGTATAAGACTCATTCGAGTTTTATATAAGATAAATTCGAGATTTATATGAGACCCATTCAAGTTGTGCAAGATTCACTCGAGTTTTACAAAACAACCATTCGAGTTTTGTATAACAATAGATTCGAGTTTTACAAAACACTCATTCGAGTTTTGTAACACATTGATTCGAGTTTTACATAACATTGATTCGAGTTTAACAAAACACTCATTCGAGTTTGTGTATAAGATGTTATCATATACTTGAATCGAGTTTTATCAGAAAAGCATTCGAGTTTGATCAAACTTACATTCGAGTTTGATCAAACACACATTCGAGTTTGATCAAAGAATCAATCGAGTTTGGTAAAAGACACAATCGAGATTCACACTACATTCATTCAAGTTTCACTCATAACACAAGAATCATTCAAGTTTGTCACACACATTAATCCAAACACAATTCACTGCTTGAGTTAAACTGCTTATTGCTACTAACAAGTCATTGTGTTGTAGATTTCAGTACTAATCTGTGTTTCAAGGTGTGATCAAATTTTTCAATCTCATTCGGAGTTCATTTGATCTTGGTCAAAGTTTCCCAACAAACAATCAACATGTCTAAAGATGCACTTGCTATGGGATCAGAAACCAAACCCCCAATCTTATACAGAGGGGAACATGTTCAATGGCGGGAGCGGTTTCTTGAATTTATCAGTTTCCATGATTTATCTGAAGAAATGCTGAAATCATTAAATGAAGGACCAGCAATTTTTATGGAAACGATCCCAGGAGTACCAACTGGAAATCCCCCAATACCACCAAGGACTGTTGAGGTAACAAACCTAACAGAGGCCCAGAAAAAGAGAAAGTTAGGGGACAAGACTGCAAGAAAGTTATTGTTGATTTCAATCCCCAATGAAATATACACTTGTCTGACAAATACAAAGACTGCTAAGTCCATCTGGGATGAAGTATGCAAAATCATGAGGGGATCAGACAGAGCTGCCACTAATAGGGCTAGGAATAGTCTCATGACATTTGAGAACTTTAGAGCCCGTGAAGGTGAACTTCTGGAAAACACTTATCTCAGATTTGTAAATCTGGTAAGTGAAGTAAAAAGAAACGGAGTGACGAAGTCCAACTTGGACATCAATGTCAAATTTTTAAATGTCCTAAATCCAGAATGGGAAAAATATGCTATGATCATCCAACAAACGAAAGATATAGAGGAGATGGATTTTCATATGCTATTTGAAAACCTCAACAACTACCAAGAAGTTGTTTTGAGGAAAATATCTGGAAAGAAGAAAGCGGAAAAAGAAACTGCTGATCCACTAGCTCTACTGGCGGAGAAAAAGTATAAATACAAGCTCAAAAAGGAGAAAAGAGCTGTAATCAGCAGTACATCATCAGAATCAGAATCATCAGATTCATCTGCAGATTCAGAGATTGAAGAGATGAAAAAACAGATGGCACTGCTTACAAAGGCATTTCAGAAGAAATTTTACAGGAAGCCAACAAACAACAAAATGCGCTACAAAACAGGCTCAAGGAAAGTTGAGAAAAATGATAAGTATGAGAAGGCTGGAGAAAGTAGTGCACGAAAGTCTGACAAATATGAGAAGTCAGATAAATCAACCAAGAAGGAATCTGAACAGAAATGCTATAACTGTGGAAAACCAGGTCACTATGCCCGGGAATGCAGATCTCCAGTAGTCAAAATTCAGACTACTATACAAGAAAGGCCCTCTTAGCCAAAGAGAAAGAGTCAGGCAAAGCTCTTATGGCGGAGGATGATCATTGGTTACAGTTATCCGAAGATGATGACATTTTAGATGAAGATGCCCATATCTGTTTAAAGTCAGAAATCTTCAATGAATCTGAACTGAGTGAATCAACTATGATAGCTGAAGATGAGGTGTGGGTTGGACTGACGGATGAAGAGGATGAAGAGAGGAGAGAATCTGATTCTGATGAAGAGGAAGAAAAAGAAGAAGTTGCATTAATGGCAACTGGCCAAAATAAAGCTGAAAATGAGGAAGATTCAGAGTCTGAAAACTCAGAGGATTCAGAAGGACAGGAGGTAAATTCTATTTCAGATTCTGATATTGACGACTCATGCATATTAGAAGAAAAACTAACTAATATGGCTTTCATGCTTAAAAAGTTTGAAAAATCCTTAAAAGCAGAAAAGAAAAAGGTTCATTCTTTGGAAAACAAACTTCTAAATGAACACAATTTAGTCCTAGATTTTTTCAAAGATAAAGCCTTAGCTTTACGAGCTGTCTCAGACTTACAAGATAAGGAAAAAGAACTTCAAAGCAATATACTCAATCTGAATCACAAAATATCTGATTTACAAGAAAGTCTGCGAATAGCTGAATTAGAAGCCTCAAACTTTTCTGTAAAATATCATGCCATATTTGAAGAAAGAACTAAACTTTATGAGAAAATAAAAAAGATGGAGGATGAATTTATTAAAAGAGGGCAAACAGATCAAACAATATATTTAAATCAACCAAAAGATATAGAGTTTTATAACTCTAAATCTGGTATTGGTTGGGAAAATCCTAAGTATCTGACAAAAGCTATATCAAATTCACCAACATTATATGATGTCAGATACATGAATTTAGGATTAAAAATGACATTCTTGAAAGCATCCGAAGAAGTAGAATCCAGTGAAGAAATCAAAAGGTCAAGATCAGACAAAATGCAAAATTATGTTGACTATACGAAGATAAATGAAATCAGCAACATTGTTGATACTAAAGAAGAGTACATTCAAACTTATTCTGAAAAGGATTTGTCTGAATTACCAACTCAGTCTCAAAAACTATATTTACCAAATTCAATTTTAGAATAGATAAATTCTGATTTAGAAATGAAAATTAAAAGTCTTGAGACAGAGAATGGAACACTCAAGTCTGAATTACTAAAAATAGAACAAAAGTTGCAAGATAAGTCTAAAAACATAAATGTGTCTGATCCACATTCATCTATTTCTCTGGATTCTATAAATTCAGAAAAAGAATTTGATCTGTTCATGCACTCTGATATTAATTCATTAGATCAAAGATTCGGTAAAATTGGTGAATTTATCAAACCTTTGACTAACAAACTATCAACTGGTAATAAAGAATCTGTTAAAATTCTGCAAAGAATGACTACAGACTCTTTAAAACCATCTGAAAATTCACCATCAGTGCAACAAAAGAAGGAGAAAACAAAACTGTTTGTTCAGTCTCCTAGTTTTGAAAAGGGTGAATCATCCTCATCAACGGACTCTTTTGCACGTAAAGTCAAATCTTCAACAGGTATGAAAAGGTTACAGAAAAAACAAGTATCTAAATCTTCTAATTCTCAAACTTCTTTTATGTCAGATAACGTTGTGAACGGGTCGAGAAAACAAGTGTGGCGAAAGAAGCAAAGAGAAGAGAAAAACAAGATTATAAAACAAGAATGGCGCGTGAAAGAAAAAAGTGTTACAGATAGAAACAGCAAAATTGAACATTCTGTCTGTAATAATGATAAAATTGTTAATAATTCTTGTATTAAGTTTTCAAGATCGAAATTAATTGCTTTGAATTCTTATGTTTGTAAGTCTGAAACTGTGAAGTATAATAAGCTTGTATGGCAACCAAAGAAAAAGGACCCATTGTATGAACAGAAAAAGGATCCACAGATAAAAATTTCAAAAACAATTCCACTGCGAATTGTACAAAAGTGGATACCCAAAAGAACAATTCAAAAATGGGTACCTAAAATAAATTCAAACGATAAGCCTAAAGCCATATCAGTTAGAAAAACAAATGATACTATGCTTGTTTTACCTAAAACTAAAGTACCCAACTACAAGTGGGTACCTCATGTGCTATTACGTTTTATAGGTAAACCATGTCTGGTACCTTGATTCGGGATGCTCCAAACACATGACCGGACAACGAGACACACTCACGGACTTTGTAGAAAAGTTCTGTGGGACGGTAAGATTTGGAAACGATCAGTTTTGTCCGATCAAGGGATACGGAAGTCTGAAGTATGACAAAATCACAATCCAGAAGGTCTTTTATGTTGACGGTCTTGGTCATAACCTATTCAGTATTGGACAACTGTGTGATAAGGGGTTAGAAGTCAACTTCAAAGCCAATCGGTGCAGCATCAGATCAGCACAAGGAAAAGAAATTCTAGCAGGAACCAGGAAAACAAATCTATACTCCATTGATTTAGCCTCGATCAATCTGAAGAAAGATGTCTGCCTGTTGTCAAAAGCAACATCTAAAACAGCATGGCTGTGGCATCGTCGCCTTTCACATCTAAATTTCAATGAACTGACCAACCTAGCAAAAGGAGGGTTAGTTAAAGGGCTGCCGGCGCTTAAATTTCAAAAAGAGCAACT
>JAANYP010007341.1:23610-39056 GCA_020465985.1 Centrapalus pauciflorus | reverse complement strand
TATGACTTGTTTCCATACACTTCCCGTAGGGCTTCGGCCTTACATAGGGGAAAACAAACTGGGTTGTCTCCCAACCTTTTTGCTGTCTCAGGACGTAGTGACTTGCCGGCAGGAGCTGATAGTATGTTATATATGTGTGGTAGCTAATGGAACTCTGTTTACTCACTAAGCATTGTTAGCTTACTCTGTCATGACAACTCTTTTACAGGAAAAATTGATAAAGGCAAGACCATAACAGGTAGTTCGTCCCAGGCTAAGTGAATCTGGACTTTGATGAATAGCAGACTTTTGGACTCTTGATGACGCCTATTTTGATATGATGATGCGGTCTCGGGTAGCTTGTTCAGTCTTCCGCACTCTGATTGAAGATTTAGAAGCTAGTTAGACCACCATTTGATTTTAATATATTGTTGTAATTAAGTAATCATGCTGATGGACCTGTGGTAACAAACAATTAGTAATATTTATTACTTAATGAAATGAAATATTATGACGTGTACTGTTTGTGGAAATTGGATGTTACATGTCGGCAAGTCACTACGTCAGAGACGGCAAAAAGGTTGGGAGACAACCCAGTTTGTATTCCCCTGTGTAAGACCGAAGCCCTACGGGAAATGTATGGAAACAAGTCATATAGGAAAGGAATCTGCAGAATTCCCTCCTGTGAATGGAGATCTCACATTCGGTCCTGTCGGATAATGCAGTATGCAGCGGCAAGTATATAAACAGTCAAGTAAGCAGTAAGCATGATACGTATTTACATAAATGTAAAAGTGAACATGCAATCAAGGCAATTCAAGTGTCTAGCTTCAGTAATGTCAAAGTACGTTTCTATGATACAATATAGTATTAAAGAAACATGCAGCAACAATCGGAAGTTTCCATACAGTCGATGACATTCACCAATAAGTATCGAAATATATGCAAGTAATTAATGAAATCTGTCACTCACAGTAGTCTGTAGTCAGATAAAGCTTAACGAATTAAGCTGTTCAGTTTACTCTGTCAGATCGGCGGGTTCCTGCAGTTCAGTTTCAAGTCTGGCATATTAATGTCAAGTCTGTAACATGATCTATATAACCCTAGTTACAACTCAGGTTATTGTCATTTCTTACTGTCAAGTCTGAGGTAGTTCCTATCGTCCCAAGGTGAGTCTTTTCTTATCAGATTAATACGATCTCTCTAATTACAGATCAGCCTTGAAACGAGGCCTATCATATTACTAGTTAGGTGATACATGACATACAATTTTTAAGGGTTCATACAGAGTCTGTTAATTATTTGTGCATAAAATAGTTATGTATATGGAACTTGTGAGTTTTATCAATATCAAAGGATACTTTCAATTACAATAGGTTGCTTAAATAACTTAATCTGATTTAGGAATTAATCTAGGGCTAGGAATATAATCAAACTCGAATTAAGAGGGACAGATTCGAAGTCCTCTATTCGAATCTTAAGGATTTAGATTCGAATGCCTCATAGATTCGAACCCCTACACAGATTCGAAGGCCAACATTCAGATTCGAAGCAACCAATTTTCGATTCTAGGAATTAGTTTCGAAGCAAAATAGATTCTAAGACAGATAGATTCGAAATAGGGGCACAGATTCGAAAACTCGAAACATACACATAAAGTCGAAGCACATCTCGAGTCTAGGGGGGGGGGGGACAGATTCGAATTCAATATATTCGAATCTAATCAAGGATTTTCGAATCTGTTCTACATGTTCAACGTTTTTTTCCAGGTTTTAGCTACTAAACATGAACATAAATGATGGAAAAATAGATACTAACCTTCGTCCAAGCTATATCCTTCGACTATAGATGATTTCCAAGCAAAAACAAGTCCTAAACGGGAGCAAATCAGCTTCAAATGAAGGGGATATGAGCAAACTCGAATTTGCTCAACAAAACCGAACTAAAAGTCAGAAATAGGGTCGATTTTACCTTAAATCCGGACGAAATCAAACATGCAATGGTAGATTCGTGTTGAGCTCGACGATCTCTAACCGATGGCGTATAAATCACGAGAATCCGACGGTTCGTTTAGGAGAAATTCTAGAGAGAAGGTGAGGGTGTAGAGAGAGAAGGAGAGAGAGTTCAAGCTTCCAAACTCAAGAAATGAGGAGGAGAGCTCTATTTATAGGAAAATAGGGAAAATCAGATTTTCTACTGAATTTCCAGAATCGACCAACTTTTATTCCCATCAATCTGATTTGCATTTCAGATGCAAATAATAGCAAAGGAGTTCTAGATTTGCTATAATTGTCTTTTAGTCATATTTTTATTCATTTTAGTCCGTTTCGTCATTTGCAGTCTTTAATTTGTCATTTAGCTGAATTTTAATTATCAACTTTATTTCAGCTAATTTTGGGGCAACTTTTCATAATTAATTATAACTTAATATAATTAACTATTTAAGATTCATGTTTTCGGTTAATTACTAATATTTGGAGAAAATTGCTTTATTATCCAAAGTCTGATGCTGTAATTTATATTTAATAAATTACGGGCTGTTACAATTGCATTGTTCAAGATCGCGGTGAGTGACAGATTGCATTACTTACTTGCATATGTTTCGGTACTTATTGATGATAGTTACTGACTTGTATGAAAACATCTGATGCTGCCTGTTCCTTGATTACTTAATTCTTTTATAGGAACGTATGATAGACACTGCTGAAACTGGACAACTGCTGATGCATGTTCCTTGATTACTTGCATTGTTCAAGATCGCGGTGAGTGACAGATTGCATTAGTTACTTGCATATGTAACGATACTTATTAATGATTGTTACCGACTTATATGGAAACATCTGCTGTTTCTTGTTCCTTTATTACTTAATTGTATGTTAGGAACGTATGATAGACACTCCTGAAACTGGACTACTGCTGCTGCATGTTCCTTGGTTACATGCATTGCTCAGGACCGCTGTGAGTGACAGAATGCATTACTTACTTGCATATGTTTCGGTACTTATTGGTGACTGTTACTGACTTGTATGGAAACATCTGCTGCTGATTGTTCCTTTATTACTTAATTGTATGTTAGAAACGTATGATAGACACTGTTGAAACTGGACAACTCCTGTTGCATGTTCCTTGATTACTTGTATTGCTCAGGACCGCTGTGAGTGACAGATTGCATTAGTTATTTACATTTGTTTCGGTACTTATTAGTGATTGTTACTGACTTATATGAAAACATCTGCTGCTGCTTGTTCCTTTATTACTTAATTGTATGTTAGGAACGTATGATAGACACTAATGAAACTGGACTACTGCTGCTGCATGTTCCTTGGTTACTTGCATTATTCAGGACCGCTGTGAGTGAAAGATTGCATTACTTAATTGCATAAGTTTCGGTTCTTATTGGTGATTGTTACTGACTTGTATGGAAACATCTGCCGCTGCTTGTTCCTTGATAACTTAATTGTACGTTAGGAACTTGTGATAGACACTGCTGTAACTGGACAACTACTGTTGCATGTTCCTTGATTACTAGCATTGCTCAGGATAGCTGTGAGTGACAGATTGCATTACTTACTTGCATATGTTTCGGTACTTATTAGTGATTGTTACTGACTTGTATGGAAACATCTGCTGCTGCTTGTTCCTTTATTACTTAATTGTATGTTAGAAACGTATGATAGACACTGCTGAAACTAGACAACTGCTGCTACATGTTATGAATTACTTGCATTGTTCAGGACCGCTGTGAGTGACAGATTGCATTACTTACTTGCATATGTTTCGGTACTTATTGGTGATTGATACTGACTTGTATGGAAACATCTGCCGCTGCTTGTTCCTTGATAACTTAATTGTATGTTAGGAACGTGTGATAGACACTGCTGAAACTGGACAACTGCTGTTGCATGTTCCTTGATTACTAGCATTGCTCAGGATCGCTGTGAGTGACAGATTGCATTACTTACTTGCATATGTTTCGGTACTTATTAGTGATTGTTACTGACTTATATGGAAACATCTGCTGCTGCTTGTTCCTTTATTACTTAATTGTATGTTAGAAACGTATGATAGACACTGCTGAAATGGACTACTACTGTTTCATGTTACTTGGTTACTTGCATTGCTCAGAACCGCTGTGAGTGACAGATTGCATTACTTACTTGCATATGTTTCGGTACTTATTGGTGATTGTTACTGACTTGTATGGAAACATCAGATGGTGCCTATTCCTTGATTACTTTGTTGTATGTTAGGAACGTATGATAGACATTGCTGAAACTGGACAACTGATGTTACATGTTCCTTGATTACTTGCATTATTCAGGACCGCTGTGAGGGACAGATTGCATTACTTACTTGCATATGTTTCGGTACTTATCGGAGAATGATACTGACATGTATGGAATCATCTGTTGCTGCTTGTTCCTTGATAACTTAATTGTATGTTAGGAACGTATGATAGACACTGCTGAAACTGGACAACTGCTAATGCATGTTCCTTGATTACTTGCATTGTTCAAGATCGCGGTGAGTGACAGATTGCATTACTTACTTGCATATGTTTCGGTACTTATTGGTGATTGTTACCGACTTGTATGGAAACATCTGATGCTGCCTGTTCCTTGATTACTTAATTCTATTTTTGGAATGTATGATAGACACTGTTGAAACTGGACAACTGTTAATGCATGTTCCTTGATTACTTGCATTGTTCACGATCGCGGTGAGCGACAGATTGCATTACTTACTTGCATATGTTTCGGTACTTATTGGTGATTGATACTGACTTGTATGGAAACATCTGCCGCCTCTTGTTCCTTGATAACTTAATTGTATGTTAGGAACGTATGATAGACACTGCTGAAACTGGACAACTGCTGTTGCATGTTCCTTGATTACTAGCATTGCTCAGGATCGCTGTGAGTGACAGATTGCATTACTTACTTGCATATGTTTCGGTACTTATTAGTGATTGTTACTGACTTATATGGTAACATCTGCTCCTGTTTGTTCCTTTACTACTTAATTGTATGTTAAAAACGTATGATAGACACTGCTGAAACTGGACTACTGTTGTTTCATGTTACTTGGTTACTTGCATTGCTTAGGACCGCTGTGAGTGACAGATTGCATTACTTACTTGCATATGTTTCGGTACTTATTGGTGATTGTTACTGACTTGTATGGAAATATCTGATGCTGCCTGTTCCTTGATTACTTTATTGTATGTTAGGAACGTATGATAGACATTGCTGAAACTGGAAAACTGCTGTTACATGTTCCTTGATTACTTGCATTCTTCAGGACCGCTGTGAGGGATAGATTGCATTACTTACTTGCATATGTTTCGGTACTTATTGGAGATTGATACTGACATGTAGGAAACATCTGCTGCTGCTTGTTCCTTGATAACTTAATTGTATGTTAGGAACGTATGACAGACACTGCTGAGACTGGACAACTGCTGTTGCATGTTCATTGATTACTTGCATTGCTCAGGACCGATGTGAGTGACAGATTGCATTACTTAATTGCATAAGTTTCGGTTCTTATTGGTGATTGTTACTGACTTGTATGGAAACATCTGCCGCTGCTTGTTCCTTGATAACTTAATTGTACGTTAGGAACTTGTGATAGACACTGCTGAAACTGGACAACTGCTGTTGCATGTTCCTTGATTACTAGCATTGCTCACGATAGCTGTGAGTGACAGATTGCATTACTTACTTGCATATGTTTCGGTACTTATTAGTGATTGTTACTGACTTGTATGGAAACATCAGCTGCTGCTTGTTCCTTTATTACTTAATTGTATGTTAGAAACGTATGATAGACACTGCTGAAACTAGACAACTGCTGCTACATGTTATGAATTACTTGCATTGTTTAGGAACGCTGTGAGGGACAGATTGCATTACTTACTTGCATATGTTTCGGTACTTATTGGTGATTAATACTGACTTGTATGGAAACATCTGCCGCTGCTTGTTCCTTGATAACTTAATTGTATGTTAGGAACGTGTGATAGACACTGCTGAAACTGAACAACTGCTGTTGCATGTTCCTTGATTACTAGCATTGCTCAGGATCGCTGTGAGTGACAGATTGCATTACTTACTTGCATATGTTTCGGTACTTATTAGTGATTGTTACTGACTTATATGGTAACATCTGCTGCTGTTTGTTCCTTTACTACTTAATTGTATGTTAGAAACGTATGATAGACACTGCTGAAACTGGACTACTGCTGTTTCATGTTACTTGGTTACTTGCATTGCTTAGGACCGCTGTGAGTGACAGATTGCATTACTTACTTGCATATGTTTCGGTACTTATTGGTGATTGTTACTGACTTGTATGGAAATATCTGATGCTGCCTGTTCCTTGATTACTTTATTGTATGTTAGGAACGTATGATAGACATTGCTGAAACTGGACAACTGCTGTTACATGTTCCTTGATTACTTGCATTCTTCAGGAAGCGGTGAGGGACAGATTGCATTACTTACTTGCATATGTTTCGGTACTTATTGGAGATTGATACTGACATGTAGGAAACATCTGCTGCTGCTTGTTCCTTGATAACTTAATTGTATGTTAGGAACGTATGACAGACACTGCTGGGACTGGACAACTGCTGTTGCATGTTCCTTGATTACTTGCATTGCTCAGGACCGCTGTGAGTGACAGATTGCATTACTTAATAGCATAACTTTCGGTTCTTATTGGTGATTGTTACTGACATGTATGGAAACATCTTCCGCTGCTTGTTCCTTGATAACTTAATTGTACGTTAGGAACTTGTGATAGACACTGCTGAAACTGGACAACTGCTGTTGCATGTTCCTTGATTACTAGCATTGCTCAGGATAGCTGTGAGTGACAGATTGCATTACTTACTTGCATATGTTTCGGTACTTATTAGTGATTGTTACTGACTTGTATGGAAACATCAGCTGCTGCTTGTTCCTTTATTACTTAATTTGTAACATCCAATTTTCCACAAACAATACACGTCATAATATTTCATTTAATAAATAATATTAATTGTTTGATACCACAGGCCCATCAGCAAAATACTTAATTACAACAATAATTTAAAGATCAAATGGTGGTCTAACTAGCTTCTAAATCTTCAATCAGAGTGCGGAAGACTGAACAAGCTACCCGAGACCGCATCGTCTTTACAAAATAGGCATCATCAAAAGTCCAAGGTCTGCTATTCATCAAAATCCAGATTCACTTAGCCTGGGATGAACTACCTGCTATGATCTTGCCTTTATCAGCTTTTCCTGAAAAGGATTTGTCATGACAGAAGAGTTCCACTAAATATCACACACATATATAACATACTATCAGATCCTGTCGGTCAACACGTCAGAGACGGTAATTAGGTTGGGAGACAACCCGGTCAGTATTCCCATATGTAAGGCCGAAGCCCTACGGGAAGTGTATGGAAACAAGTCAGATAGGAAAGGAATCTGCAGAATTCCCTCCTGTGAATGGAGATCTCACATTCGGTCCGGTCGGATGATGCAATATGCAACGGCAAGTATATAAATAGTCAAGTAAGCAGTAAGCATGATACGTATTTACATAAAATGTAAAAGTGAACATGCAATCCAGGCATTTCAAGTGTCTAGCTCAGTAATAGCAACATACGTTTCTATGATACAATATAGTATTAGAGAAACATGCAACAATCAATCAGTAATTTCCATACAGTCATTACATTCACCAATAAGTATCGAAATATATGTAAGTAATTAATGAAATCTGTCACTCACAGTGGTCCGTAGTCAGATAATGCTTAACGAGTTAAGCTGTTCAGTTTACTCTGTCAAATCGGTGGGTTCCTGCATTTCAGTTTCAAGTCTGAGTCATAATCTATATAACCCTAGTTATGTATTCAGGTCATTGTCAATTTTGGCTGTCGAGTCTGAGGTAGTTCCTATCGTCCCAAAGTGATTCTTATTCTTAACAGATCAATATGATACCTACTTACACATATGTGTGGCCTTGCAACGAGGCCAATCATATTACTAACTAGGTGAATCATGTCATTCATTTTCTAAGAGTTCATTCAATATTAGATGATACCTTTAATACAATAGGTTATTTAATCACTTAATCTGATTTAGGAATTGATGTTTTGACTTGGAATTAAACCAGATTCAAATTTGGGATGCTAGAATCGAACCATAGCCAATTCGAATCTATAGATTCGAACAAGGGACTAGATTCGAATGGCTTAACAGATTCGAACTACACATCATAGATTCGAAGCCTTTACATTCTAGGGACAGATTCGAAGCCTTTAAATTCTAGGGACAGATTCGAAGCCATAGAGACTCGAATCCCACACACAGACTCGAGACATACAAATAGATTCGAAACCAGGGCTAGACTCGAAGCACATAGATTCTAAGGCAAGCACATACTAGATTCGAACAAGGGACTTAGAATCGAAGCAACTCTCGAGTCTAAGGAGGAGGAACAGATTCGAATTCATAGATTCGAACCTATACATTTCGAGTCTAGGGATGAACCTCTCGAATCTGATCATCTTGTTCATCGTTTTCCAGATTTTAACTACGAAACTTGAACAAAAAATGAGGGAGAAATAGTTACTAACCTTCGTCCAAGCAATATCCTTCATCTATGGATGATTTCCAAGCAAGAATAGGTCCTAAACGAGGGCAAATCAGCTTCAAATGAAGGAAAAATGTACAGATTCGAAAATGCTTCTTCAAAACCGAGCCAAAAGTCAGAAAAACGGTCGATCTTACCTCAAATTCGGACGAAATCAAACACGAAATGGTAGATTCGCAAAGAACTCGACGATCTCTATCCAATGGCGTATGAAACACGAGAATCCGACGGTTCGATTTGAAGAAAAGCTAGAGAGAAGGAGGAGAGTGTAGAGAGAGAAGAAGATTCAATTTTCCAAACTTTGAAAAATGAGGAGTGTAACTCCTATTTATAGGGAAATAGGGAAAATCTGATATTCTACTGAATTTTCCGGAATTGTCCAACTTTTATTTCCCGACAAACCGATTTGCATTTCAGATGCAAATATTAGCAAAGAAGTTTTAAATCTGCAACAATTGTCTTTTAGTAAATTTTAACTCATTTTAGACAGTTTTGCTATTTTCGGTCATTAAATTGTCATTTAGCTGAATTTTAATTATTAACTTAATTTCAACTAAATTTTTGGCAACTTAGCATAATTAATTATAATTTAATATAATTAATTATTTCAGATTCACATTATCAGCTAATTACTAATAATGGGATAACATTGCTTTATTATCCAAAGTCTGATGCTGAAATATATATTTATTAAATTTCGGGCCGTTACAATCTTCCCCCGTTAAATTAATTCCGTCCTCGGAATTAACTAAGACAGAAATAACCTCGGATACTTCTGCCTAATTTCGTCTTCTCGTTCCCAAGTTTGCGCAGATCCTTTATGATATTTCCATTGAACTAACACCATTGGGATTTCCTTGCTACGCAATTTAGAAATTTTATGGTCGATAATACGCTCAGGCTCTTCTTCGTACCGCAACTGCTCATCTAATTGCACGTCTTTCCAAGGAATCACGGCTTCAGCGTCAGGCAAACACTTTCGAAGATTACTCACATGGAATACATCATGAATCCCAATCATTTCGGCAGGCAGCTTTAGTCTGTAGGCTTGCAACCCTATACGTTCGAGAATTTCAAAAGGACCCACAAATCGAGGGCTCAACTTCCCCCGTTTGCCGAACCTTACTATTCCTTTTCTTGGCGAAACTTTCAGCAACACTTTATCTCCAACTTCAAACGCAATCGGCTTATGTCTTCTATCATGATACTTCTTTTGTCTGTCTTGAGAAGTCTGTATCCGCTGCCGAATCAATTGTAGCTGATCATGGGCTTCTTGCAGAATTGCTGGTCCAGAGATCGGGCGTTCACCTGTTTCCCTCCAACAGGTTGGAGTTCTGCATCGACGTCCGTACAAAAGCTGATATGGAGGCATACCAATAGTCGAGTGATAACTATTGTTATATGCAAACTCCACAAACGGCAGGTGAGTATCCCAACTTCCACTGAGATCAATTACACAGGCACGCAACATATCTTCTAGGGTCAAAATTGTCCTCTCACTTTGCCCGTCAGTTTCTGGATGATAAGCGGTGCTCATCTTGAGTTCAGTTCCTAGTCCAGTCTGAAAAGCCTTCCAAAAACGTGAAGTAAATCTGCTGTCACGGTCAGATACTATAGACAATGGCACACCATGTCTAGTCACAATTTCTTTTACGTACAATTCAGCTAACTTTTCGAGGCGTTCATCTTCACGTATGGGTAGGAAATGGGCTGACTTAGTAAGTCGATCCACTATTACCCATATAGAGTCATGATTCCGCTTTGTCTTTGGCAGCTTCGTCACAAAGTCCATGGTTATGTGGTCCCACTTCCATTCCGGGATTGGCAATGGTTGTAGTTCCCCATACGGCTTCTGATGTTCAGATTTGACTTGTAAGCAAGTCATGCAATTTTCTACATATCGCCCCACGTCCTTCTTCATTCCAGGCCACCAATATTCCGTCCTCAAATCTTGATACATTTTGGTAGAACCAGGGTGTATCGAGAATTTCGACATATGAGCTTCCGACAGAATTCGATCCCGAATACCTCCTAGTATGGGAACCCATATTCTATCCAAAAACCGTCTAAGACCACGATTATCAAGAGTCAGCTGGGTCACATAAGTAACCATGCGTTCAGATTTCAAGTTCTCATCCCGAATGGCTTCGGTTTGAGCGGCAATAATCGATTCAGGCCAGGCAGACTCCATAACAACAGAAGTCAAGGCATAACATCGAGAATATTGGTCTTGTCTGATCTTACGGCTTAGGGCGTCTGCTACAATGTTTGCTTTACCAGGATGGTAAAGGATTTCACAGTCATAGTCTTTAATCAATTCCATAGATCGCCTTTGACGCATATTCAGCTCTTTCTGGTCAAATATATACTTCAGACTTTTGTGATCGGTATATAACTTGCACCTAGTCCCATACAAATAATGCCGCCAAATCTTTAGTGCGAAAGTCACGGCTGCGAGCTCCAAGTCATGCGTCGGGTAATACTTTTCATGCGCCTTTAGCTGCCTTGATGCGTAGGCAATTACTTTATCCCTTTGCATCAGTACACAGCCTAATCCCATCTTAGATGCATCACTATAGACTACAAAATCATCATTACCCTCAGGTAAGGCCAAAATCGGCGCTTCTACTAGCTTACGTTTCAAGGTCTCAAAGGCTCGATCTTGAGGTTCATTCCATTCAAACTTGACTTCTTTCTTCGTCAGGCTGGTTAAAGGCACCGCAATCTTGGAGAAATCGCGGATAAATCTTCTGTAATAACCCGCAAGACCCAAGAAACTCCGAACTTCAGATACATTTTTCGGCGCTTCCCACTTCTGAACCGCCTCAACCTTTGACGGATCTACGGCTATTCCCTCACCGGAGACAATATGTCCTAAAAACTGTACTTGGCGTAACCAAAATTCACATTTGGAGAATTTTGCATAGAGTCGTTCCTTTCGTAACAATTCTAGCAATTCTCGCAAATGCATCGCATGATCAGATTCAGATTTGGAGTAAATCAAGATGTCATCAATGAAGACTATCACTGATTTATCCAGCATTGGTCCACATACCCTATTCATGAGGTCCATAAATGCTGCCGGGGCATTTGTGAGACCGAACGGCATTACAAGAAACTCAAAATGACCGTAACGAGTGCGAAATGCAGTCTTCGGTACGTCAGACTCAAATACTTTGAGCTGATGATATCCAGATCGGAGATCAATCTTTGAGAAGTAGCTAGCCCCTTGCAGTTGATCAAACAAATCGTCAATTCTAGGTAAAGGGTATCGGTTCTTGATTGTTACTTTATTCAGCTCCCGATAATCTATACACATGCGAAAGGTACCATCCTTCTTCTTAACGAAAAGAACCGGAGCACCCCAAGGAGAAGTACTCGGACGAATAAACCCTTTTTCCAGTAATTCCTGCAACTGACTCATCATTTCCTTCATTTCATTCGGAGCGAGACGGTAAGGGGCTTTCGCGATAGGAGCAGCACCCGGTACAAGGTCAATATGGAATTCGATTTGACGATCTGGTGGCAAACCAGAGATGTCATCCGGGAACACGTCAGGGAAATCTCGAACTACAGGCACATCGGACACGGTCTTTTTAATTTCCTTATTATCTAAGGCATATGCTAAAAAGGCGGCACAACCTTTGGTTAGGCACTTCCGGGCTTTCATTACAGAATTGAGACCTAAATCTCGAGTCTTTCTATCGCCATAAACATAACGTTCACTTCCTTCGGGGGTTCTAATTCTAATTATCCTTTTTGCACAAAGGATTTCAGCGTTGTTTATCATTAGCCAGTCCATTCCTATAATAACATCGAACTCCCTAATCCACATCGGTATCAGGTCAACGTCCGAGGAAAAGTCATCAATCACTAGCTTACAGGAACGAAAGACTCTATTCACAGTCACAAAGTTCGAGCTAGCAGTTTCTATGTCTAAGGGTGCAGGTAACATCACAGGGGCAAAATCAAACTGCCTAGCAAACCTTTCGGACACATACGACAGATTAGAACCAGAGTCAAACAAGATTAAGGCAGGCATGTCATTAACAAGAAATGTACCAGTGACGACATCAGCAGTCTCTTTTGCCTCTTCGGCTGTCATCTGGAAGGCTCTCGGTTGATTTCTCGGAGCAGAGGAACCCTTGACTGATTGTTGCGGTGAAGATGCAGGCGGTGGAACAAATCGGGGTCGGGTACAGTCTTTAGCATGGTGCCCCAACGTAATGCAGTTTCGGCAAGCTTCACTGCGCTTGGGACATTCCGATCGGTCGTGACCATTCTGTCTACAGCAATAGCACTTAACGAATGCAGGATCACACTTTCCTTCATGAATCTGCTTGCAGCGAGGACAAGCAGGCTTTGGCGCCGAGGTCACAGCATATGACTTTGCTTTCTTGGAAGACTGCCTTTCTCCCTTCTTTGAACTTTCACTCTTCCTTTCCGATCTCTCCTTCCCAGCTTTCTCAGATTTCTCCTTCTTGCTAGATTTAGCAATAAAAGGACACGCTCGCTCAGGATAGATTTCAAGCTCACCTACCCTAGCAATTTCCACTGCCTCAATATAACTTTTCGGTCTGCCGGACTTCACAAACTTCCGGATTTCTCGATCCAGACCATCCACAAACAAATCCCTTCTCCTTTCGTCGGTATCAACAGGGTGATCAGATAATAGCGAGAGCCTGGTAAATTCCAACTCATAATCTGTTACGGACTTTGTACCTTGCTGAAACGATAGCAGGGTTTTCTCCATCTGGCGCTTAACATCCTGAGGGCAGTATTTCTCCTTCAGATGAATCTTAAATTGATCCCAAGTAATGGATTTCTCCATTTCGTCAGACATGGGATTTGTAATTGACTTCCACCAACGGCCAGCTCCATCCTCCAACATTCCCGTTGCAAACGTCACCTTATCTTCTTCATTACACTTGGAGAGTTTAAACGCTTTCTCCACATTCGCGACCCAGTCCATAGCTTTAACAGGATCAGATGACCCCGCAAACGTACGAGCTCCACACTTCTTGAAATCAACAAACGTACACTCACGTCCTACCTTAACATGATGGTCAGAAGAGTCAGTCTCACTTTCATCAGAGGACACATGTCTATGCTTCCTCTTCCTGTCTTTCTTCGGCTTCGCTAACATTTCTTCCCTATGCTTCAGTTCTAATTCCTGTAACTTAAGTTCCCGCAACCTAAGTTCTTCTTCACGGCGCTTAAATTCCATTTCACGCTGGTTAACTTCATCAGTCTGCATCACTGCTTTACCCTTGGTCAACAATTCTTTAATCTCCCTAAATCTGTCTTCAACTGCCATATCAGTCTGCAGTCGGTTCCTATCCATCATAAGCTGCATTTGCCTACGGTTATCCTCATTCAACTTATGAACGAGGTCAATCAATTGAGCCTGCTGGGGAGGCACAGGGGTGGCAGTACTGCTTGAGTCATTAGCAGTGTTCTCAGGGTCAGTGCCTAAGTCCTCTACGTGAACAGATTCTTTGTGTTGATCAGCTGCAGCATCAGCAGCTTTATCAACCCTTGAAGAACCGGCAGCAGTCGGATTCTTATCAGCCATTGGCTGAAAAATATAAAGGAAATAGCTATTATTTCCTGATTCAATAAGCACAATTCAAGTCATAATTCCTACATCAGATAATCATATCTAAATTCATAGATATGAAGGCAGTCAGTCAATCAAGCAGATACAAAGTCAAGTCAAAGTCGAGTCAAGGTCAAGTCAGTATTAAGCAGTCAATCCCTTCCCCATCCGATCAGTCATCATTTGCCTATCTTAGGTCAAGTTGTGTGGGTAGTCCTTTACTAATTAGGTTACCCTAGGCCTCAGTGACTTGTTCGGGAATTCAGAGTCACATAGTCCATATCATACCAGTAGTTTAAGTATCGGGTGGCCAATCCGATGATTAAACTGCTGCTCTGATACCAACTTTGTAACATCCAATTTTCCACAAACAATACACGTCATAATATTTCATTTCATAAATAATATTAATTGTTTGATACCACAGGCCCATCAGCAAAATACTTAATTACAACAATAATTTAAAGATCAAATGGTGGTCTAACTAGCTTCTAAATCTTCAATCAGAGTGCGGAAGACTGAACAAGCTACCCGAGACCGCATCGTCTTTACAAAATAGGCATCATCAAAAGTCCAAGGTCTGCTATTCATCAAAATCCAGATTCACTTAGCTTGGGATGAACTACCTGCTATGATCTTGCCTTTATCAGCTTTTCCTGAAAAGGATTTGTCATGACAGAGTAAGCTACAAAGCTTAGTGAGTTAACAGAGTTCCACTAAATATCACACACATATATAACATACTATCAGATCCTGTCGGTCAACACGTCAGAGACGGTAATTAGGTTGGGAGACAACCCGGTCAGTATTCCCATATGTAAGGCCGAAGCCCTACGGGAAGTGTATGGAAACAAGTCAGATAGGAAAGGAATCTGCAGAATTCCCTCCTGTGAATGGAGATCTCACATTCGGTCCGGTCGGATGATGCAATATGCAACGGCAAGTATATAAACAGTCAAGTAAGCAGTAAGCATGATACGTATTTACATAAAATGTAAAAGTGAACATGCAATCAAGGCATTTCAAGTGTCTAGCTCAGTAATAGCAACATACGTTTCTATGATACAATATAGTATTAGAGAAACATGCAACAATCAATCAGTAGTTTCCATACAGTCAATACATTCACCAATAAGTATCGAAATATATGTAAGTAATTAATGAAATCTGTCACTCACAGTGGTCCGAAGTCAGATAATGCTTAACGAGTTAAGCAGTT
>JAANYP010007341.1:0-20685 GCA_020465985.1 Centrapalus pauciflorus | reverse complement strand
CGTTACATAATTGTATGTTAGAAACGTATGATAGACACTGCTGAAACTAGACAACTGCTGCTACATGTTATGAATTACTTGCATTGTTTAGGAACGCTGTGAGGGACAGATTGCATTACTTACTTGCATATGTTTCGGTACTTATTGGTGATTAATACTGACTTGTATGGAAACATCTGCCGCTGCTTGTTCCTTGATAACTTAATTGTATGTTAGGAACGTGTGATAGACACTGCTGAAACTGAACAACTGCTGTTGCATGTTCCTTGATTACTAGCATTGCTCAGGATCGCTGTGAGTGACAGATTGCATTACTTACTTGCATATGTTTCGGTACTTATTAGTGATTGTTACTGACTTATACGGTAACATCTGCTGCTGTTTGTTCCTTTACTACTTAATTGTATGTTAGAAACGTATGATAGACACTGCTGAATTTGGACTACTGCTGTTTCATGTTACTTGGTTACTTGCATTGCTTAGGACCGCTGTGAGTGACAGGTTGCATTACTTACTTGCATATGTTTCGGTACTTATTGGTGATTGTTACTGACTTGTATGGAAATATCTGATGCTGCCTGTTCCTTGATTACTTTATTGTATGTTAGGAACGTATGATAGACATTGCTGAAACTGGACAACTGCTGTTACATGTTCCTTGATTACTTGCATTCTTCAGGAAGCGGTGAGGGACAGATTGCATTACTTACTTGCATATGTTTCGGTACTTATTGGAGATTGATACTGACATGTAGGAAACATCTGCTGCTGCTTGTAACTTGATAACTTAATTGTATGTTAGGAACGTATGACAGACACTGCTGAGACTGGACAACTGCTGTTGCATGTTCCTTGATTACTTGCATTGCTCAGGACCGCTGTGAGTGACAGATTGCATTACTTACTTGCATATGTTTCGGTACTTATTAGTGATTGTTACTGACTTATATGGTAACATCTGCTGCTGTTTGTTCCTTTACTACTTAATTGTATGTTAGAAACGTATGATAGACACTGCTGAAACTGGACTACTGCTGTTTCATGTTACTTGGTTACTTGCATTGCTTAGGACCGCTGTGAGTGACAGATTGCATTACTTACTTGCATATGTTTCGGTACTTATTGGTGATTGTTACTGACTTGTATGGAAATATCTGATGCTGCCTGTTCCTTGATTACTTTATTGTATGTTAGGAACGTATGATAGACATTGCTGAAACTGGAAAACTGCTGTTACATGTTCCTTGATTACTTGCATTCTTCAGGACCGCTGTGAGGGATAGATTGCATTACTTACTTGCATATGTTTCGGTACTTATTGGAGATTGATACTGACATGTAGGAAACATCTGCTGCTGCTTGTTCCTTGATAACTTAATTGTATGTTAGGAACGTATGACAGACACTGCTGAGACTGGACAACTGCTGTTGCATGTTCATTGATTACTTGCATTGCTCAGGACCGATGTGAGTGACAGATTGCATTACTTAATTGCATAAGTTTCGGTTCTTATTGGTGATTGTTACTGACTTGTATGGAAACATCTGCCGCTGCTTGTTCCTTGATAACTTAATTGTACGTTAGGAACTTGTGATAGACACTGCTGAAACTGGACAACTGCTGTTGCATGTTCCTTGATTACTAGCATTGCTCACGATAGCTGTGAGTGACAGATTGCATTACTTACTTGCATATGTTTCGGTACTTATTAGTGATTGTTACTGACTTGTATGGAAACATCAGCTGCTGCTTGTTCCTTTATTACTTAATTGTATGTTAGAAACGTATGATAGACACTGCTGAAACTAGACAACTGCTGCTACATGTTATGAATTACTTGCATTGTTTAGGAACGCTGTGAGGGACAGATTGCATTACCTACTTGCATATGTTTCGGTACTTATTGGTGATTAATACTGACTTGTATGGAAACATCTGCCGCTGCTTGTTCCTTGATAACTTAATTGTATGTTAGGAACGTGTGATAGACACTGCTGAAACTGAACAACTGCTGTTGCATGTTCCTTGATTACTAGCATTGCTCAGGATCGCTGTGAGTGACAGATTGCATTACTTACTTGCATATGTTTCGGTACTTATTAGTGATTGTTACTGACTTATACGGTAACATCTGCTGCTGTTTGTTCCTTTACTACTTAATTGTATGTTAGAAACGTATGATAGACACTGCTGAATTTGGACTACTGCTGTTTCATGTTACTTGGTTACTTGCATTGCTTAGGACCGCTGTGAGTGACAGGTTGCATTACTTACTTGCATATGTTTCGGTACTTATTGGTGATTGTTACTGACTTGTATGGAAATATCTGATGCTGCCTGTTCCTTGATTACTTTATTGTATGTTAGGAACGTATGATAGACATTGCTGAAACTGGACAACTGCTGTTACATGTTCCTTGATTACTTGCATTCTTCAGGAAGCGGTGAGGGACAGATTGCATTACTTACTTGCATATGTTTCGGTACTTATTGGAGATTGATACTGACATGTAGGAAACATCTGCTGCTGCTTGTAACTTGATAACTTAATTGTATGTTAGGAACGTATGACAGACACTGCTGAGACTGGACAACTGCTGTTGCATGTTCCTTGATTACTTGCATTGCTCAGGACCGCTGTGAGTGACAGATTGCATTACTTAATAGCATAACTTTCGGTTCTTATTGGTGATTGTTACTGACATGTATGGAAACATCTTCCGCTGCTTGTTCCTTGATAACTTAATTGTACGTTAGGAACTTGTGATAGACACTGCTGAAACTGGACAACTGCTGTTGCATGTTCCTTGATTACTAGCATTGCTCAGGATAGCTGTGAGTGACAGATTGCATTACTTACTTGC
This sequence comes from Centrapalus pauciflorus, assembly GCA_020465985.1. Taxonomy (NCBI): domain Eukaryota; kingdom Viridiplantae; phylum Streptophyta; class Magnoliopsida; order Asterales; family Asteraceae; genus Centrapalus; species Centrapalus pauciflorus. Next base: position 17,820 of record JAANYP010007341.1, on the reverse strand, counting down.
ATATGTTTCGCGAAGCTCACGTCTATTAGTGATTGTTTATCTGACTTGTATGGAAACATCAGCTGCTGCTTGTTCCTTTTTATTTATCTTAATTGCTGGGTATGTTACAGTAAAGATTATGAATGAGAACATGCTGGACAACTAGGATCAACGTCGCTGCTACAATGTTATAATTAACTTTGCATGTGTTTAGGACCGCTGTGCGAAAGTGACAAGAGTTGGCGATATTACTTATCTGCATTTATGTTTACCGGGTACTATTGGTGATGATACTGACTTGTATGGAAAACAAATTGCCGCGCTTGTTCCTGATAACTTAATTGTATGTTAGGAACGTGTGATAGACACTGCTGAAACTGAACAACTGCTGTTGCATGTTCCTTGATTACTAGCATTGCTCAGGATCGCTGTGAGTGACAGATTGCATTACTTACTTGCATATGTTTCGGTACTTATTAGTGATTGTTACTGACTTATATGGTAACATCTGCTGCTGTTTGTTCCTTTACTACTTAATTGTATGTTAGAAACGTATGATAGACAATGCTGAAACTGGACTACTGCTGTTTCATGTTACTTGGTTACTTGCATTGCTTAGGACCGCTGTGAGTGACAGATTGCATTACTTACTTGCATATGTTTCGGTACTTATTGGTGATTGTTACTGACTTGTATGGAAATATCTGATGCTGCCTGTTCCTTGATTACTTTATTGTATGTTAGGAACGTATGATAGACATTGCTGAAACTGGACAACTGCTGTTACATGTTCCTTGATTACTTGCATTCTTCAGGACCGCTGTGAGGGACAGATTGCATTACTTACTTGTGTAACATCTGGCCTAAAAATAAGGTATGAAACTCAAAAATTAAACTAATATAAAACTCGAATAATGAAGTAATAAACTCGAATAAAGTTATATGAATCTCGAATCATATAATAAATAAACTCGAAGGATATTACATGAAACTCGAATCGTGTAAGTGTAAACTCGAATGGTGTTGTATGAAACTCGAATAACACTTTGATGAAACTCGAATAAAGAAAGGATTTTTCTCGGATGATGCTGCATAAAAACTTGAATGATTAAGATACAAATCTCGATTTCTAAGGGATGAAACTCGAATAAAGAAACATAAAACTCGAATAAAACTACATAAAACTCGAACAATTAAACAAAGAAACTCGATTAAAGTGGCAAGAAACTCAAGCAATGTTGTATGAAACTCGACTAAAGCTATATGAAACTCGAATGACAAGGGCATAAAACTCGATCAAAGTGTGATAAAACTCGGGTATAATGATATAAAACTCGATTGACACTGCAACAAACTCGATTCACACTTGAATCGAGTTTAACATTCCAGAAAATTTTCTAAGTATGTATATATATATATATATATATATATATATATGTATATATATCAGAAATTATCACTACCACTTTTTCGTGCACACTTTTGTACTTTTATTAATATAAAAATTGAAAACCCATACTACTTATCACTCTAAAAAGTAAGTTGTCCTTTAAAGGACAACTAGCTTGTACTATTGTATTATTATAATATTAAACAACATGCAACATATAATGATGAAATCGGCCACACCTTTTTGCCCAACACTCAACTGATCCCACCATTTCACTTTTCATCATTTCATTGAAAATTTTAATTAATTTATCTTTATTTTTAATAACCGATTTTCTTCTATAAATAGAAGACAAAACCCACTTCACCAAAAACACACCAACACACATATTCTCTCTCAAAACAAAACCGGCCAACTTTAAAGATTTCAAGTGTTCTTCAAATTTTGTAAGTTTTCTTATTTACTTTATTTATAAAACATGAAAAATTAAATACATTTACTAAAATATGATACTTTTCATTTACAACTCGGTTTTTCATAATACTCGTAAAAATTTTCCATGCAAAATACATGAATACTCTTTTCGTAATGATGCACATGCTCGTATATATATGTATGCATCTTCGTATATATATATATATATATATGTATATGTACATATATACGTGAGTATGCATGCATGCAAACCATTTTTAGAAAATAAATATCCATAAATCGATATTCACGTATAAAACCCCACAAAAATTATTCGTACATCACAAGTACATAAAAACGATTACGAAGTACTCAAACACGTATTATAATGATATTGACCCGAACTCGTAAAAATATTAGGACGAGTCTCGACCATCCGAACAAGTGCTTAACACAGATCCAAAAACATCATCAAAAACCAACAAGGTGAGTCTTCATAGTCCCATTTTTCACATTGTTATGTTTTGGGATGAAATACATGCTTCATTTTTATATGGACACAAAAACCTCTCGATTCTATTATGTATTACGTATGAGAATCTCTGCCCTTATATCATGAAATCGTTAGTTGCATTTGTTTGCAAGCGCGAATATATTGTGGATAGATCTATTGGGAGTCATGTCCCCCACTCGGGTTAGTGGTTTAGCTAACTGCGGGTGCATATATATTCAACACACGGTATTTTGGGAATACTGCTCGGGGCAAACTCATTCTAATTAAGCTTCGGTGACATGATGGTTTATGTAATACATCTCATGGAATTTATGATTTTATAAATTCAACGCATCTGATAATGTCCATACAACTGGTCTTTTCGTGTAAACCTATGAACTCACCAACAATTTTGTTGACGTATTTTAGCATGTATTTTCAGGTAATTAAGGCAAGTGTGCCTTCGGATACACCAACTTTCAAGCTCCCGCATTTCATGGAGTCGCATGCATATTTCAAAACTAACGGAGATTTGACTGCATTATTTTTGGACGCATTAATTATGTATCGAAATCTCTGTATTACGCAAACTTCATTTCTTACATTTTGTAAAACATTATTACATTCTCAAAGTATAATGATGTAATATTTTGAAAATGTCCATATAGTGGTCGTTCGTTATAATTATGGTTACGCTTCCGCACTCGTCACGTCTCGCTGCCAACCAAGGTACCAGGGTGTGACAACTTGCATATGTTTCGGTACTTATTGGAGATAGATACTGACATGTAGGAAACATCTGCTGCTGCTTGTTCCTTGATAACTTAATTGATGTTAGGAACGTATGACAGACACTGCTGAGACTGGACAACTGCTGTTGCATGTTCCTTGATTACTTGCATTGCTCAGGACCGCTGTGAGTGACAGATTGCATTACTTAATTGCATAAGTTTCGGTTCTTATTGGTGATTGTTACTGACTTGTATGGAAACATCTGCCGCTGCTTGTTCCTTGATAACTTAATTGTACGTTAGGAACTTGTGATAGACACTGCTGAAACTGGACAACTGCTGTTGCATGTTCCTTGATTACTAGCATTGCTCAGGATAGCTGTGAGTGACAGATTGCATTACTTACTTGCATATGTTTCGGTACTTATTAGTGATTGTTACTGACTTGTATGGAAACATCAGCTGCTGCTTGTTCCTTTATTACTTAATTGTATGTTAGAAACGTATGATAGACACTGCTGAAACTAGACAACTGCTGCTACATGTTATGAATTACTTGCATTGTTTAGGACCGCTGTGAATGACAGATTGCATTACTTACTTGCATATGTTTCGGTACTTATTGGTGATTGATACTGACTTGTATGGAAACATCTGCCGCTGCTTGTTCCTTGATAACTTAATTGTATGTTAGGAACGTGTGATAGACACTGCTGAAACTGAACAACTGCTGTTGCATGTTCCTTGATTACTAGCATTGCTCAGGATCGCTGTGAGTGAAAGATTGCATTACTTACTCGCATATGTTTCGGTACTTATTAGTGATTGTTACTGACTTATATGGAAACATCTGCTGCTGCTTGTTCCTTTATTACTTAATTGTATGTTAGAAACGTATGATAGACACTGCTGAAATGGACTACTGCTGTTTCATGTTACTTGGTTACTTGCATTGCTCAGGACCGCTGTGAGTGACAGATTGCATTACTTACTTGCATATGTTTCGGTACTTATTGGTGATTGTTACTGACTTGTATGGAAACATCTGATGCTGCCTATTCCTTGATTACTTTGTTGTATGTTAGGAACGTATGATAGACATTGCTGAAACTGGACAACTGATGTTACATGTTCCTTGATTACTTGCATTATTCAGGACCGCTGTGAGGGACAGATTGCATTACTTACTTGCATATGTTTCGGTACATATCGGAGAATGATACTGACATGTATGGAAACATCTGTTGCTGCTTGTTCCTTGATAACTTAATTGTATGTTAGGAACGTATGATAGACACTGCTGAAACTGGACAACTGCTGTTGCATGTTCCTTGATTAGTTGCATTGCTCAGGACCGCTGTGAGTGACAGATTGCATTACTTAATTGCATAAGTTTCGGTACTTATTGGTGATTGTTACTGACTTGTATGGAAACATCTGATGCTGCCTATTCGTTGATTACTTAATTGTATGTTAGGAACGTATGATAGACACTGCTGAAACTGGACAACTGCTGCTACATGTTCCTTGATTACTTGCATTCTTCAGGACCGCTGTGAGGGACAGATTGCATTACTTACTTGCATATGTTTCGGTACTTATTGGAGATTGATAGTGACATGTATGGAAATATCTGCTACTGCTTGTTCCTTGATAACTTAATTGTATGTTAGGAACGTATGATAGACACTGCTGAAACTGGACAACTGCTGTTGCATGTTCCTTGATTACTTGCATTGCTCAGGACCGCTGTGAGTGACAGATTGCATTACTTAATTGCATAAGTTTCAGTACTTATTGGTGATTGTTACTGACTTGTATGGAAACATCTGATGCTGCCTGTTCCTTGATTACTTAATTGTATGTTAGGAACGTATGATAGACACTGCTGAAACTAGACAACTACTGCTACATGTTATGAATTACTTGCATTGTTCAGGACCGCTGTGAGTGACAGATTGCATTACTTACTTGCATATGTTTCGGTACTTATTGGTGATTGATACCGACTTGTATGGAAACATCTGCCGCTGCTTGTTCCTTGAAAACTTAATTGTATGTTAGGAACGTATGATAGACACTACTGAAACTGGACAACTGCTGTTGCATGTTCCTTGATTACCAGCATTGCTCAGGATCGCTGTGAGTGACAGACTGCATTACTTACTTGTATATGTTCGGTACTTATTAGTGATTGTTACTGACTTGTATGGAAACATCTGCTGCTGCTTGTTCCTTTATTACTTAATTGTATGTTAGAAACGTGTGATAGACACTGCTGAAACTGGACTACTGCTGTTGCATGTTACTTGGTTACTTGCATTGCTCAGGACCGCTGTGAGTGACAGATTGCATTACTTACTTGCATATGTTTCGGTACTTATTGGTGATTGTTACTGACTTATTTGGAAACATCTGATGCTGCCTTGTAACATCCAATTTTTCCACAAACAATACACGTCATAATATTTCATTTCATAAATAATATTAATTGTTTGATACCACAGGCCCATCAGCAAAATACTTAATTACAACAATAATTTAAAGATCAAATGGTGGTCTAACTAGCTTCTAAATCTTCAATCAGAGTGCGGAAGACTGAACAAGCTACCCGAGACCGCATCGTCTTTACAAAATAGGCATCATCAAAAGTCCAAGGTCTGCTATTCATCAAAATCCAGATTCACTTAGCCTGGGATGAACTACCTACTATGATCTTGCCTTTATCAGCTTTTCCTGAAAAGGAGTTGTCATGACAGAGTAAGCTACAAAGCTTAGTGAGTTAACAGAGTTCCACTAAATACCACACACATATATAACATACTATCAGATCCTGTCGGTCAACACGTCAGAGACGGTAATTAGGTTGGGAGACAACCCGGTCAGTATTCCCATAGGTATGGCCGAAGCCCTACGGGAAGTGTATGGAAACAAGTCAGATAGGAAAGGAATCTGCAGAATTCCCTCCTGTGAATGGAGATCTCACATTCGGTCCAATCGGATGATGCAATATGCAGCGGCAAGTATATAAACAGTCAAGTAAGCAGTAAGCATGATGCGTATTTACATAAAATGTAAAAGTGAACATGCAATCAAGGCATTTCAAATGTCTAGTTCAGTAATGGCAACATACGTTTCTATGATACAATATAGTATTAAAGAAATATGCAGCAATCAATCAGTAGTTTCCATACAGTCAATACATTCACCAATAAGTATCGAAATATATGTAAGTAATTAATGAAATCTGTCACTCACAGTGGTCCGAAGTCAGTTAATGCTTAACGAGTTAAGCAGTTCAGATTACTCTGTCAAGACGACGGGTTCCTGCATTTCAGTTTCAAGTCTGAGTCATAATCTATATAACCCTAGTTATTTATTCAGGTCATTGTCAATTCTGATTATCGAGTCTGAGGTAGTTCCTATTGTCCCAAAGTGAGTCTTATTCTTAACAGATCAATATGATACCTAATTACACATATATGTGGCCTTGCAACGAGGCCAATCATATTACTAACTAGGTGAATGATGACATTCATTTTCTAAGAGTTCATTCAATATTAAAAGATACCTTTAATACAATAGGTTGTTTAATCACTTAATCTGATTTAGGAATTAACCTTAGACTTGGAACAACAACAACCAGATTCGAATTAGGAGTGTTAGATTCGAACCATAGCCATTTCGAATCTATAGATTCGAATCAAGGGACTTAGAGTCGAATGGACAATAGATTCGAAGGCAAGCTAGATTCGAACATAGGACTTAGATTCGAACAGGGATTAGATTCGAACAGGGCTTAGACTCGAACATGACTTAGATTCGAACAGGGCTTAGATTCGAACATATATATTTCGAATCTAATAGCTTAGATTCGAATTCAACACTCTCTTGAATGTCTCGAATCTGTTCTATATGTTCATCAACTTTCCAGGTTTTTAACTACGAAAATGAGCCAAAAATGAGGGAAAATTTTTCACTAACCTTCGTCCAAGCTATAGCCTTCGTTTATGGATGATTTCCACGCAATTACAGGTCCTAAACGAAGGCAAATCAACTTCAAATGAAGGAAAGAAGAACAGATTCGAAAATGCTCTTCAAAACCGAGCCAAAAGTCAGAAAAACGGTCGATCTTACCTCAAATTCGGACGAAATCAAACACTAGATGGTAGATTCGCGAAGCACTCGACGATCTCTATCCAATGGCGTATAAAACACGAGATTCCAACGGTTTGATTTGAAGAAAAGCTAGAGAGAAGGAGGAGAGTGTAGAGAGAGAGAGGAGAGTAAATTTTCTAAACTTTAAAAGTGAGGAGTGTAACTCCTATATATAGGGAAATAGGGAAATTCAGATATTCTACTGAATTTTCCGAAATTGTCCAACTTTTATTCCCAATACTCCGATTTGCATTTCAGATACAAATATTAGCAAAGAAATTCTAGATCTGCAACAATTGTCTTTTAATAAATATTTAATAAATTTCGGGCCGTTACAATCTTCCCCCGTTAAATTAATTCCGTCCTCGGAATTAACTAAGACAGAAATAACTTTGGATACTTCTGCCTAATCTCGTCTTCTCGTTCCCAAGTTTGCGCAGATCCCTTATGATATTTCCATTGAACTAACACCATTGGGATTTCCTTGCTACGCAGTTTCGAAACTTTATGGTCGATAATACGCTCAGGCTCTTCTTCGTACCGCAACTGCTCATCTAATTGCACATCTTTCCAAGGAATCACGGCTTCAGCGTCGGCCAAACACTTTCGAAGATTACTCACATGGAACACATCATGAATCCCAATCATTTCGGCAGGCAGCTTTAGTCTGTAAGCTTGCAATCCTATACGTTCGAGAATTTCAAAAGGACCCACAAATCGAGGGCTCAACTTCCCCCGTTTGCCGAACCTTACTATTCCTTTTCTTGGCGAAACTTTCAGCAACACTTTATCTCCAACTTCAAACACAATCGGCTTACGTCTTCTGTCGTGATACTTCTTTTGTCTGTCCTGAGAAGTCTGTATCCGCTGCCGTATCAGTTGTAGCTGATCATGGGCTTCTTGCAGAATTGCTGGTCCAGAGATCGGGCGTTCACCTGTTTCCCTCCAACAGGTTGGAGTTCTGCATCGACGTCCGTACAAAAGCTGATATGGAGGCATACCAATAGTCGAGTGATAACTATTATTATATGCAAACTCCACGAACGGCAAGTGAGTGTCCCAACTTCCACCGAGATCAATCACACAAGCCCGTAACATATCTTCTAAGGTCAAAATTGTCCTCTCACTTTGCCCGTCAGTTTCTGGATGATAAGCGGTGCTCATCTTAAGTTCAGTTCCTAATCCAGTCTGAAAAGCCTTCCAAAAACGTGAAGTAAATCTGCTATCACGGTCAGATACTATTGACAATGGCACACCATGTCTAGTCACAATTTCCTTTATGTACAATTCAGCTAACTTTTCGAGGCGTTCATCTTCTCGTATGGGTAGAAAATGGGCTGACTTAGTAAGTCGATCCACTATTACCCATATAGAGTCATGATTCCGCTTTGTCCTTGGCAGCTTCGTCACAAAGTCCATGGTTATGTGGTCCCACTTCCATTCCGGGATTGGCAATGGTTGAAGTTCCCCATACGGCTTCTGATGTTCAGATTTGACTTGTAAGCAAGTCATGCAGTTTTCTACATATCGCCCCACGTCCTTCTTCATTCCAGGCCACCAATATTCCGTCCACAAATCTTGATACATTTTGGTAGAACCAGGGTGTATCGAGAATTTCGACATATGAGCTTCTGACAGAATTCGATCCCGAATACCTCCTAGTCTGGGAACCCATATTCTATCCAAAAACCGTCTAAGACCACGATTATCAAGAGTCAGCTGGGTCACATAAGTAACCATGCGTTCAGATTTCAAGTTCTCATCCCGAATGGCTTCGGTTTGAGCGGCAATAATCGATTCAGGCCAGGCAGACTCCATAGCAACAGAAGTCAAGGCATAACATCGAGAATATTGGTCTTGTCTGGTCTTACGGCTTAGGGCGTCTGCTACAATGTTTGCTTTACCAGGATGGTAAAGGATTTCACAGTCATAGTCTTTAATCAATTCCATAGATCGCCTTTGACGCATATTCAGCTCTTTCTGGTCAAATATATACTTCAGACTTTTGTGATCGGTATATAACTTGCACCTAGTCCCATACAAATAATGCCGCCAAATCTTCAGTGCGAAAGTCACGGCTGCAAGCTCTAAGTCATGCGTCGGGTAATTCTTTTCATGCGCCTTTAGCTGCCTTGATGCGTAGGCAATTACTTTATCCCTTTGCATCAGTACACAGCCTAATCCCATCTTAGATGCATCACTATAGACTACAAAATCATCATTACCCTCAGGTAAGGCCAAAATCGGCGCTTCTACTAGCTTACGTTTTAGAGTCTCAAAGGCTCGATCTTGAGATTCATTCCATTCAAACTTGACTTCTTTCTTTGTCAGGCTGGTTAAAGGTACCGCAATCTTGGAGAAATCACGGATAAATCTTCTGTAATAACCCGCTAGACCCAAGAAACTACGAACTTCAGATACATTTTTCGGCGCTTCCCACTTCTGAACCGCCTCAACTTTTGATGGATCTACGGCTATTCCTTCACCCGAGACAATATGTCCTAAAAACTGCACTTGGCGTAACCAAAATTCACATTTGGAGAATTTTGCATAGAGTCGTTCTTTTCGTAACAATTCTAGCAATTCTCGCAAATGCATCGCATGATCAGATTCAGATTTGGAGTAAATCAAGATGTCATCAATGAAGACTATCACTGATTTATCCAGCATTGGTCTACATACCCTATTCATGAGGTCCATAAATGCTGCCGGGGCATTTGTGAGACCAAACGGCATTACTAGGAATTCGAAATGACCGTAACGAGTACGAAATGCAGTCTTCGGTACGTCAGACTCAAATACTTTGAGTTGATGGTAACCAGATCGGAGATCGATCTTTGAGAAGTAGCTAGCCCCTTGCAGTTGATCAAACAAGTCGTCAATTCTTGGCAGAGGGTATCGGTTCTTGATTGTTACTTTATTCAGCTCCCGATAATCTATACACATGCGAAAAGTACCATCCTTCTTCTTGACGAAAAGGACCGGAGCACCCCAAGGAGAAGTACTCGGACGAATAAACCCTTTTTCCAGTAATTCCTGCAACTGACTCATCATTTCCTTCATTTCATTCGGAGCGAGACGGTAAGGGGCTTTCGCGATAGGAGCAGCACCCGGTACAAGGTCAATATGGAATTCGATTTGACGATCTGGTGGCAAACCAGAGATGTCATCCGGGAACACGTCAGGGAAATCTCGAACTACAGGCACATCGGACACGGTCTTTTTAACTTCCTTATCATCTAAGGCATATGCTAAAAAGGCGACACAACCTTTGGTTAGGCACTTCCGGGCTTTCATTACAGAAATGAGACCTATATCTCGAGTCTTTCTATCGCCATAAACATAACGTTCACTTCCTTCGGGGGTTCTAATTCTAATTATCCTTTTTGCACAAAGGATTTCAGCGTTATTCATCATTAGCCAGTCCATTCCTATAATAACATCGAACTCCCTAATCCACATCGGTATCAGGTCAACGTCCGAGGAAAAGTCATCAATCACTAGCTTACAGGAACGAAAGACTCTATTCACAGTCACAAAGTTCGAGCTAGCAGTTTCTATGTCTAAGGGTGCAGGTAACATCACAGGGGCAAAATCAAACTGCCTAACAAACTTTTCAGACACATACGACAGATTGGAGCCAGAGTCAAATAAGATTAAGGCAGGCAATTCATTAACAAGAAATGTACCCGTGACAACGTCAGCAGTCTCTTTCGCCTCTTCGGCTGTCATCTGAAAGGCTCTCGGTTGATTCCTCGGAGCAGAGGAACCCTTAACTGATTGCTGAGATGATGATGTAGGCGGAGGAACATATCGAGGCCGAGTACAATCTTTAGCATGATGCCCCAACGTAATGCAGTTTCGACAAGCCTCCTCGCGTCTAGGACATTCTGACCTGTCGTGACCATTCTGTTTGCAGCAATAACACTTAACAAACGCAGGATCGCATTTCCCTTCATGAGTTTGCTTGCATCGAGGACAAGCAGGCTTTGGTGTCGAGGACACAGCGTACGACTTTGCTTTCTTGGAAGACTGCCTATCTCCCTTCTTCGAACTTTCACTCTTCCTTTCCGATCTCTCCTTCCCAGCTTTCTCAGATTTTTCCTTCTTGCTAGATTTAGCAATAAAAGGACACGCGCGCTCAGGATAGATTTCAAGCTCACCTACCCTAGCAATTTCCACTGCCTCAATATAACTTTTCGGTCTGCCGGACTTCACAAACTTCCGGATTTCTCGATCCAGACCATCCACAAACAAATCCCTTCTTCTTTCGTCAGTATCAACGGGGTGATCAGATAATAATGAGAGCCTGGTAAATTCCAGCTCATAGTCCGTTACAGATCTCGTACCTTGCTGAAAAGATAGCAGGGTTTTCTCCATCTGACGCTTGACATCCTGGGGGCAGTATTTCTCTTTCAAATGAATCTTAAATTGTTCCCAAGTAATGGATTTCTCCATTGCTTCAGACATGGGATTCGTAATCGACTTCCACCAACGGCCAGCTCCATCTTCTAACATTCCCGTCGCAAATGTCACCTTATCTTCTTCATTACACTTGGAGAGTCTAAACGCTTTCTCCATGTTTGCGACCCAGTCTATAGCCTTAACAGGATCAGATGACCCCGCAAAAGTACGAGCTCCACACTTTTTGAAATCGACAAACGTACACTCACGCCCTACCTTAACGTGATGGTCAGAAGAGTCAGTCTCACTTTCATCAGAGGACACGTGTCTACGCTTCCTCTTCCTGTCTTTCTTCGGCTTCGCTAACATTTCTTCCCTATGCTTCAGTTCTAATTCTTGTAACTTAAGTTCTCGCAACCTAAGTTCTTCTTCACGGCGTTTAAATTCCAATTCGCGCTGGTTTATTTCATCAGTCTGCATCACTGCCTTACCCTTGGTCAACAATTCCTTAATCTCCCTAAATCTGTCTTCAACTGCCATATCAGTCTGCAGTCGGTTCCTATCCATCATAAGCTGCATTTGCCTACGGTTATCCTCATTCAACTTATGAACGAGATCAATCAATTGAGCCTGCTGGGGAGGCACAGGGGTGGCAGTACTGCTTGAGTCATTAGCAGTGTTCTCAGGGTCAGTGCCTAAGTCCTCTACGTGAACAGTTTCTTTGTGTTGTTCAGCTGCAGCATCGGCAGCTTTATCAACCCTTGAGGAACCGGCAACAGTCGGATTCTTATCAGCCATTGGCTGAAAATATAAAGGAAATAGCTATTATTTCCTGATTCGATAAGCACAATTCAAGTCATAATTCCTACATCAGACAATCATATCTAATTTTCATAGATATGAAGGCAGTCAGTCAATCAGGCAGATACAAAGTCAAGTCAAAGTCAGATCAAGGTCAAGTCAGTATCAAGCAGTCAATCCCTTCCCCATCCTATCAGTCATCATTTGCCTATCTTAGGTCAAGTTGTGCGGGTAGTCCTTTACTAATTAGGTTACCCTAGGCCTCGGTGACTTGTTCGGGAATTCAGAGTCACATAGTCCATATCATACCAGTAGTTTAAGTATCGGGTGGCCAATCCGATGATTAAACTGCTGCTCTGATACCAACTTGTAACATCCAATTTTCCACAAACAGTACACACCATAATATTTCATTTCATAAATAATATTAATTGTTTGATACCACAGGCCCAACAGCAAATTACTCATTTACAACAATATATTAAAATCAAATGGTGGTCTAACTAGCTTCTAAATCTTCAATCAGAGTGCGGAAGACTGAACAAGCTACCCGAGACCGCATCGTCTTTACAAAATAGGCATCATCAAAAGTCCAAGGTCTGCTATTCATCAAAATCCAGATTCACTTAGCCTGGGATGAACTACCTGCTATGATCTTGCCTTTATCAGCTTTTCCTGAAAAGGAGTTGTCATGACAGAGTAAGCTACAAAGCTTAGTGAGTTAACAGAGTTCCACTAAATACCACACACATATATAACATACTATCAGATCCTGTCGGTCAACACGTCAGAGACGGTAATTAGGTTGGGAGACAACCCGGTCAGTATTCCCATAGGTATGGCCGAAGCCCTACGGGAAGTGTATGGAAACAAGTCAGATAGGAAAGGAATCTGCAGAATTCCCTCCTGTGAATGGAGATCTCACATTCGGTCCAATCGGATGATGCAATATGCAGCGGCAAGTATATAAACAGTCAAGTAAGCAGTAAGCATGATGCGTATTTACATAAAATGTAAAAGTGAACATGCAATCAAGGCATTTCAAATGTCTAGTTCAGTAATGGCAACATACGTTTCTATGATACAATATAGTATTAAAGAAATATGCAGCAATCAATCAGTAGTTTCCATACAGTCAATACATTCACCAATAAGTATCGAAATATATGTAAGTAATTAATGAAATCTGTCACTCACAGTGGTCCGAAGTCAGTTAATGCTTAACGAGTTAAGCAGTTCAGATTACTCTGTCAAGACGACGGGTTCCTGCATTTCAGTTTCAAGTCTGAGTCATAATCTATATAACCCTAGTTATTTATTCAGGTCATTGTCAATTCTGATTATCGAGTCTGAGGTAGTTCCTATTGTCCCAAAGTGAGTCTTATTCTCAACAGATCAATATGATACCTAATTACACATATATGTGGCCTTGCAACGAGGCCAATCATATTACTAACTAGGTGAATGATGACATTCATTTTCTAAGAGTTCATTCAATATTAAAAGATACCTTTAATACAATAGGTTGTTTAATCACTTAATCTGATTTAGGAATTAACCTTAGACTTGGAACAACAACAACCAGATTCGAATTAGGAGTGTTAGATTCGAACCATAGCCATTTCGAATCTATAGATTCGAATCAAGGGACTTAGAGTCGAATGGACAATAGATTCGAAGGCAAGCTAGATTCGAACATAGGACTTAGATTCGAACAGGGATTAGATTCGAACAGGGCTTAGACTCGAACATGACTTAGATTCGAACAGGGCTTAGATTCGAACATATATATTTCGAATCTAATAGCTTAGATTCGAATTCAACACTCTCTTGAATGTCTCGAATCTGTTCTATATGTTCATCAACTTTCCAGGTTTTTAACTACGAAAATGAGCCAAAAATGAGGGAAAATTTTTCACTAACCTTCGTCCAAGCTATAGCCTTCGTTTATGGATGATTTCCACGCAATTACAGGTCCTAAACGAAGGCAAATCAACTTCAAATGAAGGAAAGAAGAACAGATTCGAAAATGCTCTTCAAAACCGAGCCAAAAGTCAGAAAAACGGTCGATCTTACCTCAAATTCGGACGAAATCAAACACTAGATGGTAGATTCGCGAAGCACTCGACGATCTCTATCCAATGGCGTATAAAACACGAGATTCCAACGGTTTGATTTGAAGAAAAGCTAGAGAGAAGGAGGAGAGTGTAGAGAGAGAGAGGAGAGTAAATTTTCTAAACTTTAAAAGTGAGGAGTGTAACTCCTATATATAGGGAAATAGGGAAATTCAGATATTCTACTGAATTTTCCGAAATTGTCCAACTTTTATTCCCAATACTCCGATTTGCATTTCAGATACAAATATTAGCAAAGAAATTCTAGATCTGCAACAATTGTCTTTTAATAAATATTTAATAAATTTCGGGCCGTTACATGCCTGTTCCTTGATTACTTAATTGTATGTTAGGAACGTATGATAGACGTTTCTGAAACTGGACAACTGCTGTTACATGTTCCCTGATTACTTGCATTATTCAGGACCGCTGTGAGGGACAGATTGCATTACTTACTTGCATATGTTTCGGTACTTATTGGAGAGTGATACTGACTTGTATGGAAACATCTGATGCTGCTTGTTCATTGATAACTTAATTGTATGTTAGGAACGTATGATAGACACTACTGAAACTGGACAACTGCTAATGCATGTTCCTTGATTACTTGCATTGTTCAAGATCGCGGTGAGTGACAGATTGCATTACTTACTTGCATATGTTTCGGTACTTATTGGTGATTGTTACCGACTTGTATGGAAACATCTGATGCTGCCTGTTCCTTGATTACTTAATTCTATTTTTGGAATGTATGATAGACACTGTTGAAACTGGACAACTGTTAATGCATGTTCCTTGATTACTTGCATTGTTCACGATCGCGGTGAGCGACAGATTGCATTACTTACTTGCATATGTTTCGGTAGTTATTGGTGATTGATACTGACTTGTATGGAAACTTCAGCTGCTGCTTGTTCCTTGATTACTTAATTGTATGTTAGAAACGTATGATAGACACTGTTGAAACTGGACAATTACTGCTGCATGTTCCTTGATTACTTGTATTGCTCAGGACCGCTGTGAGTGACAGATTGTATTAGTTACTTGCATATATTTTGTTATTTATTCGTGATTGTTACTGACTTATATGGAAACATCTATTGCTGCTTGTTCCTTATTACTTAATTGTATGTTAGGAACGTATGATAGGACACTACTGAAACTGGACTACTGCTGGTGCATGTTCCTTGGTTACTTGCATTGCTCAGGATTGCTGTGAGTGACAGATTGCATTACTTACTTGGATATGTTTCGCTACTTATTGGTGAGTGTTACTGACTTGTATGGAAACGTCTGATGCTGCCTGTTCCTTGATTACTTAAATGTTAGGAACGTATGATAGACACTGCTAAAACTAGACAACTGCTGTTACATGTTCCTTGATTACTTGAATTATTCAGGACCGCTGTGAGGGACAGATTGCATTACTTACTTGCATATCTTTCGGTACTTATTGGTGATTGATACTAACCTGTATGGAAACATCTTCTGCTGCTGGTTCCTTGATGACTTAATTGCATGTTAGGAACGTATGATAGACACTGCTGAAACTGGACAACTACTGGTGCATGTTCCTTGATTACTTGCATTGCTCAAGACCGCTGTGAGTGACAGATTGCATTACTTACTTGCATATGTTTTGGTACTTATTGGTGATTTTACTAACTTGTATTGTAACAGCCCGTAATTTATTAAATATAAATTACAACATCAAACTTTGGATAATTAAGCGATTTTGTCAAATTATTAGTAACTAACCGAACACATGAATTTTAAATAGTTAATTATATTAAGTTATAATTAATTATGAAAACTTGCCCCAATTTAGCTGAAATAAAGTTAATAATTAAATTTATTTAATAGACAAATTAAAGACTGAAAATGTCGAAATGGACAAAAATGAATAAAATTAGTCTAACAGATAATTATAGCAAATCTAGAACTTCCTTGCTATTATTTGCATGAGAAAATGCAAATTAGATTGTTAAGAATAAAAGTTGGTCAATTCCAGAAATTCTGTAGAAAATCTGATTTTCTCTATTTTCTATAAATAGAGCATGATCCCTCATTTCTTAGGTTTGGAAAAGCAAGAACTCTCTCTCTCTCTCTCTCTCTCTCTCTCTCTACAATCTGACTTCTCTCTAGCTTTTCTCCTAAACGGCTTGTCGGATTCTCGTGATTTATACGTCATCGGATAGATATCGTCGAGCCCTACATTAATCTGTCATTGCATGTTCAATTTGGTCCCGATTTGAGGTAAATTCGACCCTTTTTCTGTCTTTTGGTTGTTTTTGAAGAGCAAACTCGAAATTTCTCAAACTCTCTTCATTCGAAGCTGATTTGCTCTCGTTTAGGACCTGATTTTGCTTGGAAAACGTCTATAATCGAAGGCTATTGTAACAGCCCGTAATTTATTAAATATAAATTACAGCAGCAGACTTTGGATAATAGAGTAATTTTAATCCAAATATTAGTAATTAACCGAAAATATGAATCTGTAATAATTAATTATATTAAGTTATAATTAATTATGAAAAGTTGCCCAAAATTAGCTGAAATAAAGTTAATAATTAAAATTCAGCTAAATGACAAATTAAAGACTGAAAATGACGAAACGAACTAAAATGAATAAAAATGGGACTAAAAGACAATTATAACAAATCTAGAAATTCTTTGCTATTAATTTGATCTGAAATGCAAATCAGATTAATGGGAATAAAAGTTGGACAATTCCAGAAAATTCAGTAGAAAATCTGATTTTCCCTATTTTCCTATAAATAGGGCATTCCTTCTCATTTCATGAGTTTGGAAACCTTGAACTCTCTCACCTTCTCTCTCTAAGACTTCTCCTTCTCTCTAGAATTTCTCCCAAACGATCCGTCGGATTCTCGTGATTTATACGCCATCGGTTAGAGACCGTCGAGCTCTACACGAATCTATCATTGCATGTTAGATTTCGTCCGGATTTAAGGTAAAATCGATCATTTTTCTGACTTTTAGTTCGGTTTTGAAGAGCAAATTCGAGTTTGCTCATATTCCCTTCATTCGAAGCTGATTTACTCTCGTTTAGGACTTGTTTTTGCTTGGAAATCATCTATAGTCGAAGGATATATCTTGGACGAAGGTTAGTAACCATTTCTCTATCATTTATGTTCTTATTTAGATGTTAAAATCTGGAAAATCATTGATCATGTAGAACAGACTCGAAGAAGCTATGATTAGATTCGAAAATGGGTTGAATTCGAATCTAACCCCTAGACTCGAGATATGCTTCGAATGTATAAGTGAATTTCGAATCTAATGCTGCTAATTCGAGTCTAGATATGTTCGAATCTA
>JAANYP010007340.1:0-15589 GCA_020465985.1 Centrapalus pauciflorus | reverse complement strand
CTTCTGTCTGAGCGGTAGTATCTTTCTCTCAACTCTATCAACACACGACCACAATACTGCACAATGTCATCCCCTGGAACATTTTGGTCAAGTGCGCATAAGCGTACGTGCTTGCTTTTGCTGGGGAGACTGGACTTTTCAGATAATGACGTGCCGCCAGAAGGGGATTTCTTGCTGATAAGTGTGAGTCGTGGGGTCCTATGCAGGATGGTAGAAGAATGCTCCCACCGGCTGCTGCTCATCATCACACGATCGGCTTGAGTTCGAGTGGGTGGTTCAGTTAACCGCCGGGGTCAGTCCAAAGAGGGCACCTCTCGTGCTTTTCAGATAACTGCAAGAGGCAAGGGAAATCCGGAGGTCCGTCACTGGTACGTTCATAGTTATTTATGCTGCGCGAGTTTTATTTTGATTCGGGTGCCAATAGGGTCGTTTTTCTTCTACGTGGTATTTGCACAAAGACTTGCCATGCACTGTCTAAGGTTTGTCTGCTATACTTGATATTGAAACTGCTAGCAATACTTTGAGTTAGGCTAGATCATGTACGCAAAATTGCACGTTAGTGAATGGAAGGATGGTCGTTCTTCAAGTTAGATCTGATTCCGAGAGTTACAGCGATCTTTTGATGTGATGCGTCGGAATGGACTTGGTTGTGGATCGAGGAATGAAGCCCATCATATGGTAAAGAGCCCGAAGATAAGATAACTACCCCAGGGGCGTGAGATATGTAATATATTGGGGATAGAAGAAGCGGGGATCTGTGTTTGCTCTATGTGGGCAAAAGCGGCGAGAGCTGTTGCAGGGAAAGGGATGTGATGCATACTTAGCATATGCGATTGATGCTAAGGCAGAGAAGAGAACTTTGGCCGATGTGCCGGTTGTTTCACAATTCCCGGATGTGTTTCCGGAAGACTTGTCTGGCGTGCCGCCTGAAAGACAAGTAGAATTTAGGATTGACTTGATCCCTGGAGCTGCACCGGTAGCTCGTTATCCTTATCGTCTTGCCCCAACCGAGATGAAAGAAATGATGACACAGTTGCAAGAATTGTTAGATAAGGGCTTCATTCGGCCGAGTTCATCGCCGTGGGGAGCCCCGGTGCTGTTTGTAAAGAAGAAAGATGGCACGATGAGGATGTGCATAGATTATCGGGAGCTGAATAAGTTGACGATTAAGAACAAGTATCCTCTGCCGAGGATAGACGACTTGTTTGATCAGTTACATGGGGCAAGTGTATTTTCTAAGATTGATCTGAGATCAGGATATCATCAATTGAAGGTTCGAGAAGAAGATGTGCCAAAGACAGCATTCAGGACTCGGTATGGACATTACGAGTTTCTGGTGATGCCTTTTGGATTGACTAACGCCCCAGCTGTCTTTATGGACTTGATGAATAGGGTTTGTAGACCGATGTTGGATAAGTCGGTGATAGTGTTTATTGATGATATACTGGTATACTCTAAGTTTGAGGCTGAACATGCTGAACATCTCAGAGAACTGTTAGAGTTGTTGAGGAAAGAAAAGTTGTACGCCAAGTTCTCAAAATGTGAGTTTTGGTTGCAACAGATACAGTTTCTAGGGCATGTGATTTTGGGGGCTGGGATTTCTGTGGATCCAGCCAAAGTTGAAGCAATAAAGAACTGGGAGCCGCCTCGTTCAGCTACTGAAGTTAGAAGTTTTCTGGGGTTGGCAGGATATTATAGGAGGTTTATAAAGGATTTCTCAAAGATTGCAGTTCCTTTAACTGCATTAACCAAGAAGAATGCACCATTTATATAGGAAACTGTGCAGCAGGATGCCTTTGAAGTACTGAAGAAGGCGTTAAGCGAGGCTCCGATACTTGCCTTACCGGAAGGCAATGACGATTTTGTGGTTTATACTGATGCATCAAGGTTAGGGTTAGGCGCTGTATTGATGCAGCGTGGGAAGGTTATAGCGTATGCTTCAAGACAGTTGAAGCAGCATGAGAAGAATTATTCGACTCATGATCTGGAGTTGACCGCAGTAACATTTGCTTTGAAATTATGGAGGCACTACCTGTACGGTACTAAGTGTCAACTTTACACGGACCATAAGAGCTTGAAGTATATTTTTAGCCAGAAGGAACTTAATATGAGACAACGTAGGTCTATGGAGCTTATTAAAGACTACGATTGTGAGATACTGTACCATCCCGGAAAGGCTAATGTGGTAGCCGATGCCTTGAGCCGAAAGGCTTATGCTAAGGATTTCTGTTATATGATGACGTCTACAATGCTGACCTCCACGATAATTGATGATGTCAAGGCTGCTCAGAAAGAAGCCTTGAAAGAGGAGAATATTGGTGCTGAGGATGTTAGGATACATTTAAAGAATATGGAAACGAGCGAGTCTGGAATAAAAGGTGTGTACGGAAGAATTTGGGTGCCGAAATATGGTGGTATGAGAAATGTGATCGTTGAGGAGGCACATCAATCTAAGTTTTCTGTACATCCCGGGAGCACAAAGATGTACAACGACTTAAAGGCAGACTTTTGGTGGCCGGGATTGAAGAAGGATATCGGTCAGTATGTTGAACAATGTAGGACTTGCCGGTTGGTAAAGGCCGAACATCAACAACCGTACGGCAGTATGCAGCCGCTTCCCATTCCGGAATGGAAGTGGGAGCACATTACTATGGATTTTGTTACGAAACTGCCGAAGACTAGGCGCCAACATGATGCAGTTTGGGTGATAGTCGATAGATTAACTAAGTCCGCACATTTTATACCGATAAGAGAAAGTTACTCCTTAGAAAAGTTGGCTAAAATTTATATGGACGAGATTGTTTCTAGGAATGGAGTGCCTAAGTCCATAGTATCGGACCGGGACAGCCGGTTTACTTCAAATTTTTGGTCGGCTTTGCAAGAAGGGCTAGGGACAAGAATAGCAATGAGTACAGCTTACCGCCCGCAAACTGATGGCCAGAGTGAGCGGACCATCTTAACGCTTGAAGACATGATGAGATCGTGTGTGTTAGATCTCGGTGGCAATTGGGACGATCATCTGCCACTCATAGAGTTTTCGTATAACAACAGTTACCACGCTACAATCAAGAAAGCTCCGTTCGAGGCTTTGTATGGAAGGAAATGTAGGACTCCTACATGTTGGAGAGAAACGGGTGAAACACCGATCGCTGGGCCGGCCTTGCTTCAAGAAACAAACGAGAAGATACAGTTGATTAGGCAGAACATGAAAGCGGCCCAGGATCGTCAGAAAAGTTACTACGATCGGAGGCACAAGCCGATCAATTTTGAAGTGAATGACTGGGTTTATCTGAAAGTATCACCCATGAGGGGTGTTACTCGTTTTGTAAAAAGGGGAAAGTTGGCTCCGAGATTCGTCGGACCATTTAAGATAACCGAAAAAGTGGGGAATCAGTCATACCGTTTGGAATTGCCTGAAGAGATGTCGGGCATACATACGGTGTTTCACGTTGGAAATCTTCGAAAGTCATTTACTTCTAGTAACGAGGATTGGGCCGACCATACTGAACTGCAAGTTGATGAAAGGCTTCGGTATGTTGAAGAGCCGGAGTGTGTGTTAGATACTAAGATGAAGAAATTGAGAAGCAAGGAGATAGAAATGGTGCTTGTACGTTGGAAGCATCATAAAGGAGCAAATCACACATGGGAAACTAAGTCAGAAATATTAAGAAAGTATCCGAAACTGTTTGAGTCCGAGTAACTTCGAGGACGAAGTTGAGCGTGGTGGAGCCCATGCTGTAACATCCTCGGATTTATTTTGATGTATTTTGGTTAATTAAGCGGAAAAGTTATATAATTAAGTTGAATTTGGGCGATTATTATGTATTTGGATATTTAGCAAGTTTGTTGCTATTTTTAAGAAAATTGAACTCAGAAACAATTTTGTGGATTATTATGAATTTAAAAGTTATTTATGATATATCTAAGATTAAATCAGTATTTTATGGAACCGGTTAAGTCGAGTAGTGAAATGTGCAAAATGACGAAAGTAGTATATAAAGGGCAATAGGCTTCATTTTCTAGTTTACACTCTCTCTCTACTCTATCTCTCTAGAAATTTTCTCTCTACATCTCTCTAAGATATATCACAAACCGACCGTCGGATTTTCGAGAATTACACGTCATCGGAAAGGTATCGAGGAGTACAACAGCAATCTACAAACGGATTTCAGATTTCATACGAATTGAGGTAAGAATCGACCTTTTTAAGATTATGGTTTCGGTTTTGAAGAACAAAAATTTCGAATCTATCATTTTATGCCAATTTAAGCTTGTTTTTGCTTGAAACATTGCTGGAATGTGATAATATATGCATAGTAGAATCGAATCTAGGTATTATACATGATATATTAGTGATTTAAGCCTTAGAAATGAAGGATTTAAGTTGAAATGATGAACAGACTCGAATATGTCAAGAACAGAGTCGAAATGCAAGAACAAACTCGAGTTTGGTGCTAGATTCGAAGGTGTACTATTAGATTCTAAGGGGGGGGGGGGGGCTTCGAATCTAACCATAGAATCGAAGGTGAGTTCGAATCTAAGCCTAGATTCGAAGCTTAGTTCGAATCTGATGCTTGGAATTCGATTCTGATGCTTGGAATTCGAATCTAACCCATTAAGTTCGAGTTTAATGCCTAAAATTGAGAAATATACTCTCTAAACTTGTATATTTTGAATGAAACTTATAAACAACACATAGAATGGCAAGAATTATTCAAAAGGGGCAATATATGAACTTGAGATGGGTTCAAAACAATGGTAATATGGATTTGAACATAGACCAAAAAGGGAAAATATTGCAAAACTTACAAAACATGGTTTTATGGATTTAAACGGTTAATGATATGAGGAATTGTTGTAATTGATATGACAGGTCCCTTATGGTGTTGTTTAACCCACAGTGGGGTACTTGGTGGAATCCGGTTGAAAGCCCGAAGAGAAATAATATCGGTTAAAAGATAATTACGCACCCACTGTGAGTACAGTAGATTTCGCATGGTTATATTTGTTTTATGTAAGCTTTGCCTGCTGAGACCTGTTGTTTCATTGATTGTTTGGAATTCTACTAAATTGCGTAGATTTAGATGCACATTCTTACTTGTTGCATGTCCTTTCGGTTGTTGTGCATCTAGTGATGGACCGGTGGGTCGCATCGATTACTCTGATGTTACTGCGCTATATGACGCTGGAGCTGATCCCTCCAGGTCCGGTAGGCAGTATGTCATCCCCGATCGTACGTTTGTCTCAGATGGTATGTCTAAATGCCGAGCTGTGAGCTCGAAGGGGCTGCGGCTCTGGTCCGTACTTGGTGTACGAAGAGAGTACACGACGTTTGTCGTCGGGATACTCTTGGGCTTCATAAAGACTTATAAAATGCGCAATCTATGTATTCACTAAGCATTCGCTTACGTTTTAGTTGTTGTATTTTTTTTACAGGCAAAGGAAAATCTACTGCTGGACCTTCTAGTTAGGTCGATTTGGAAGATTTGGAAGATATCTGCTATTTAATCGGTAATTATGTTGTGGGACAAATATTGTAATATATTCTGGATGATTGTAATAAATGTATGGGTGTGTAGACCTAGACTTGGTACCTGATAGCACCGTAGGGTGTTTAACACTTGTTGCACTACTTTATTTATGTTTTAATGCTTCCGCACTTAATTTAGGTTATCAGATCATTATGTTATTGCATGTTGATGATTAATCCTGGGTGTATTGTAATTGGTGGTTGTTGTGGCAAGGGTGTCACAACCATAGAAAAATTTAAAAAAAAAAAAAGAGATTATCAGAAAAAGAGTTAAGTCTTTGAAACATAGGTTCAAAGTGACGAAAATTAGCACAGTCGTTACAAACTCTAAGTGTTTAGGCTTTCACACATAATGCACCTAAAATTCTAAGTGTCATACATTACTTTAGTTTAATGTGTTGGTAGGCATAATACATAGAGGGAGTCTCAAGGCTAATAAAATACTCAACAAAAGGTCAAACGTGTCACTAACTTAGATGTATGACCAATCGGTCTTAATTTTTATGTACGAGACATACAAACTTTGATTATAAATGAGGTATGCAAACTTTCTGGGGATGCATAGCAACATCAAATACATCTTAAAATGGAAAGCATAGAAAAATCATACAGAATTGAGAGTCAAAAACACGTAACTCTGTTGTACGTAAGTACAGACCTGTTGCCTCTGTTTTGATTCGGGTTAGCAAGATAAGTCGCTTTGTTGTACGTCGGTACAGACCTGTCACCGCTGTCTTGCTAGCTTTAAAAATAAACCTTAAGTCAAACTAAGACACTTTGTTGTATGTAAATACAGGCCTGTGTCCGATGTTTGTCTTTTAAAGAAATTTTGCAAATACCAAAAAGTTAGAATCATTGTCTGTATGCCTTGATCATAAAAGTATGTCTATGTCTGAGTCACGTAAGATAATTTCATGATAAATAATAAGGCCAAGAAAGTGTATGTAACGCCAAACAATCAAAGGAATCAAAAATTCCTAAGTGTGAAAGCTTAAGTACTGAAAGTGAGTATTTGACACCGCTATCTGATTGAACCTCTCTTTGACTATGCTCGTCAAAAATATTTTTTTTAGTGTTTAGTATAGGTAGTAATCTTAAATAATTATGTAGTTTAGTCTATGTTAAATTTTTGTTCAAAATTTTAAAATTTTATTTATTTTTATTTTTCTTTTTATTTTTCTTTTTATTCTTCCTTTTATTTTATTTCATTTTATTTTATTTCATTTTATTTTATTTTTAAATTTTACTTAGGAAAAAGGTCAAAAATTACTGTGGGTGCATTCATAGTTGAATAAAATAAACATTGCGTGAAAATCTTGTGCTTAGGGTAAAAGATTTGGCATAGTTTATTCCGTTACACGATAAGGTTGAAAAAGTTGAATTTATTTAAAAAATTTTCGAAATTTTCAAAGTTTCAGGGGTTAATTTGAGTTTAAGCTAAACTCGAATATGGCAGGGCTCGAATCGGTCAGTAGATTCGAAACTGGCATTAAACTCGAATGTTGGTGGTATAAATTGGTCAACAGTGATGGTCATTAACTCACCTGTTTTCGAATCTACTCCTTCGAGTTTGTCTAGGCGATTTCGAATCTAATCTCGAGTTTGTCGTTTTCAAGATTCCAACTATTTGTCGAGTTTCTGTCCGTGTGGGTTCGATACTACCAGTAGATCTTGGTATAACCAAGTGGATTGTACAAGATTTAGGTAGTTTTATACTCCATTTAGGCCAAAATCATTAGATTTTGAAGTTTTTTTTGGTAGAAAGTTTGTTTTTCAAAACTACAAACTTTGAACCGGTGAAAAGTCAAATTAAATACAAATATCATTGATTAGAACCTAGTAGGACTAATAGATGTGATTTTCTGAGTCTAACATGGTTAAAATCATGGATTTTTGTGATGATGGTGGCCGACTCATTCGAGTCTGTTCATGGCCATTCTCGAGTTTGTCAGTAAACTCGAACAGGTCATAAACTCGAATGGGTCATCAAACTCGAATTGATGTTCATTCGAGTCTGATGTTCGAGTTTGTCATTATATTTGAATTATTTAATTTAAATTTTAATTAAGCTTGTAGAAATTCTTAAGAGTTGGATTTTGTCCTTATACAAGTTCAAAATAAAACAAATATGAATTTAAACAAGTTTATTCATTTTTAATAATTCTAATATTTTATTTGATATATTGTGCAGACATGGCAGATAGAGTATTTGTTCCGAAGCATAATATGGTCATTTCCCCTGACCATGCTATACTTGAAGCGCAGGCTTTCCGCCAGATGGTGGATTTCTTGGTGGAGTCCAGGATCTCGTATGCATTGTCTCATAATATCCAGATTGTCATTCCTTACGTGCGACAATTATATGATCATTTGCAAGTAGACTGTACTGTCACTCCGACAGTTCTGAGGACAAGGATTGCTGGTAATCCTTTGGTGTTTTCTGCTGATATTCTTCGTCAAGTGCTTCAATTGGGCACTCAGGAGCAGGAAGATGGGCCTATTGATTTCCACCTATCAATCAGGCAGGCAGCCTTTGTACGAATGGGATATAGCTTAGATGTTACTAAGTCATCCTATATGAAGAGTGGGCTAATTGGCCAATGGCGATATCTAGCGCACGTGTTCATGGTTTGTTTTGCTGTAAAGAAGGCTGGGTTTGATTATATAGTTTCGAAGATCCAATCAGGGATGATCGCGTTAGTCTATAATCGAAAGTTCAGTTTTTCCGAAATGTTCTTCTCAGAGTTCGTTCATCACATAACGGCTCCGGAGCGGGAAAGATTTCTTCTTTACCCTCGTTTTGTGATGATGCTAATCCGGCACATTTTGCCAAATCTGCCGCAGCTGAACGATATTCAGAGCGTTGCAGTCATTGATAAGAGAATATTTGCCGATTGCTCCTCTCATCGAGGAAGGTTAGTGGTCCCAGTAGAGCGAGCTTTGTTCGGTGCTGTAATTGACCCGAACTTTGTAGCACCTGACGATGCCAACTGGGCAGGAGAGGTGCAAGTTCAACAACAACAGCCACAACAACAAAGATAGCAACAAACATGCCCCCAACAACAGAGGAGACGTCAAAGGCCTTCCGCGAGTCAGATTCGGGCAGATAGGCCTTCTACGAGTCAAATTCAAGAGCCACAAGAGGCTAGACCTTCAAGTGCGCCATCGACATCTGATCCAACTTTACAAACGTTGGAAGAGATTTGGGCATCCGATCCAAATGCTAATGAGGAGATAACTGCTGAGTTAATTGGAGATTTATTAGAGCCTCCAGATGGAGAAGTTGATGTGTTTAAACAAATTGATGATTATCAACCAGTGGCAGAAGGCGAAGCCATCTCAACTTCTGAGTCAAAAGAAATGGAAGAGATTGAAGTTGAAGTTCCAGAGACTGTAACTGAAAATCCGTCTATCCAAATAGGAACATATGGATCCAGAATAGTGGTAACAAATGAAGAAGCTACAAGGCGACGAGCGTCGAGGGAGTCTGATGACTCAGATTTTGAGGAGGAAGTAGTTGCTCCGTTGGTAACAAGGCAAAGGGCAAAGCGTCATAGATTCATGCAGGGAGCTTCCTCGGCTTCTGCTGTACAGCCAGAAATACCTCAACCTCCACCCGCTAAATCTACCATTCCACCGCCACCACCACCTGTTGAACCATACATTCCATCACAAATCATTCCCACCCCCATACAATCCATACCATCCACTTCATCCACTTTCACCGAAAATCAACGGTTTTCTGAGCTGAAAAGTAAAGTCGACTTCCAACAAGTCCAAATCTTCGGTTTGACAAAGGCTCTCGGAGAAATACAGAAGCATAATGCACAAATAGATATCGAGAATGCCGAGTTGAAGAAAGTAGTGGGCAAAATGAAGGAAGAAAACTTGGAGCTGAAAACCTTTGTTGCTGATCAAGCGGCAGAGATTCGATCAATGCGATCCCTGATTGAGCAATTATTGCAAAATCTAAAGGCTCAGGGGTAGACAAGCTGTCGGGATCAAGAAGAGCTGCCCAGGGATGGAGATAATGATGGAGATAATGACGGCAATAATCCCATCGCGCAAAAAGATAATGAGCCAGTAGATTTTTCTGCTGCTCTGCATGCTGAGATTCAGGGGGAGCCGGGACAGACAGGAGCTGCAGGAGGTGAAGCCAGTTCCTCAAAAGTCACAGAGTCAGAGATACATGAAATGATCGAAGCACTAATGGATATCGATGAAGACCCTATGGACTAGAAATCTGATGATGAAGTTTGTGTTGATGAAAATGATGAAGCAAATGAGATCATTGTTCAACAAAACCCCATCACAGATACATACGTAACAGAAGGAAATCAGGTGACTGACATAGAAGTAGTAAAAGCTGCGTTAAATGTTGAATCATCAAGTGAAGAACCTGCCAGAGAGCTTACCAACGAAGAAAAAAGAAAGCTATGGTTTAGGGCAAAGAAAAGAGAGTTGGAGCTGAAGAAGAAAATGTGTGTGACGGGTGCTGGAGAGCTATCAGGAAATATTTTGAGCTGGTTCTTTGATCGAAAACTGCAGCTATTCATTATCAAACGAAAAGATGGCCTCCAGTACCTCAGAAGAAGTCTGAAAGTCTTCAACTCCTTGCCAAAGATTGAAATAAAAGCATTAGCATGGAAGGAGCTTATCAACATCGGCGACGACCCTTATGCTGAAATAATAGCAAAAATCATCAGAAAAGAAGGGAGGTCAAGGAAATTCGAGCGGCTCAATCCAAGGGTGGGTAAACGAGTGATGGACAATACTCGTATTGACCCTCAAACTGGTCGTCCGTGGATGAAAATTCAATACAAACCAGTTAGATGTCTGAGGAAGGTTCCTCTCAAGCCAATGCCACATGACGTCATGAAAAATCTCAATTGGTGGTATGTCGAGAGTGAGACAGGAGAAGCAGTGATGGAAGACTTTGAAGGAAAAGAAATTCTTAGAGTCTATGATCCGCTACACCTAGTGAACCATTCAAAAGATGACATGCAAGTGCTCTACAATCACAAAATCTCAAGTGATGCACATATGGAGTCTGAGGCTAGAAAGTATCAGAATGTAATTCAAGTATGTGTTGAGAAAGGTTTGTATGCTGGCAACAGTTTAAATAAATAAACAAAGTACTTAATCAAATGTGTAAATTGTTAGAAGTTATCGTCCAGGGGGAGTCTGTTGGTACACCCTGTGTGAAGATAGCAGTCTAAGTGATGTAGCATTTTGGTTCAGATAATATTCAAAGTATTGGGTATTAACGAGTGTTTGATATATATGTTTATATATGTTTGATAGTTATTGATTATATGTTTGAACTTGATGTAACGTATTACAAGAAGTTCAAACATAAAGTTCAAAGATAAATTCAAGCATAAGTTGAAAACATAAGTTTCAAATATAGGTTAAATATGTGAAAGTCGAATTTAGATTAATTTCGAATTCACTAAATGACTCAGATTCGAATCTAGGACAGATTCGAATATGATATAGAGGTAGATTCGAGAGTGTCAAGGGGACAAACTCGAATGGGCCTTGGGCCTGATTCGAGTTTGGCCCATGACAAACTCGAATGAGCCTCTATAATTAGGGATTAACTCGAATCGTTAGCAGACTTTTGCAGATTTCGTGTGAGTGATTAGCAAAAGGCGATCTCGAGTTTATCAGCTTTGTGAGTGTTCTTTCGGAGAGAATCATCAAGTACGTGCGTTCGTGTTCGTCCGTACAGCTTGTTGATAGTCTCCGTGTTCCGTGTGAGAGTTGTTTCCGTCAAGCCGTTAACCAGGATTCCGTACTCGTTGACGGTGTCGCGTCTAGATAGATCTGTAGTGTGTAGACCTTACAAAATTAATCAACTAATTTTATAAACTTAACAGCTTGAGAAAATGCACTACCACCTCTGACTAGCTATTGACAAAAATACCATTACTAATCTAATAGCATGTATTTTATTTTTAGGGGCATTTAAGTCATTTCAGTATATGAAAATGGCGGCATGTAATGACCACACTTACTTTACGATCATCCTTTTCCTATTCCTGCCATTCGTCTTCCCCTACATCAGAACAGAGCATGACCTGTACATGCAAATCATCATTTCAAACTCTCTCCAAGCAACTACGCAAGCAACTACGCAAATCCGATTAACGACTATGGAGCTTCCAGACGAAGTAATAGCTAGAATATTGGTGTTTTTGGGGGCATCAAGTGCCTTTGAACTTTTTAAAAGCAAGAGAATGTATGTTTCCTAACACTATTATATACTATCGATTCAACTAAGATTTTGATGTATTTGCCTATTTAAGAGATACATTATGTTTAATGAACCGTAGCCCATTAATTTGGGCTTAGATTTTAGATTTTCTGAATGAACATGACGCATTTGTCTATTTAAGAGAACGTTTTATTAAGCTTTTATGTCTGCATTCATTACAGTTGCAAAACCTTTAAACGCAAAGCTGAGTCTGATGTCGTTTACCAGATGATGGAAGTTGATTCCATCCTCACAATAGGGTTTAGGGGCCAAAAACTGAACTGCTATACCTTCTGAGGGAGAAGGGATTGACTTGCTCTTCAATGATGGATTGGTACACTTTATTTGCCATGCTTTCTATTGTTCTTTTTATTTGCCTAAACATGAAATACATATTTATGTTTCTGTATTGTCTTGATGAACAGTTAAATATAATTTATGCGGGTTTGGAGACGGAAGGAAAGGAGAAGCTGCAAAGGGCAGCACGTTTCGGTTCGCTTAATGCTAAGTTTCTCCTAGGAATGCTGCTAATGGCAGAAGGAGGACAGAGCGTAAACGACGCTAGGAGGGTGTTGAATGATGCCTTTAGAAACTCATCAACGCGTCCGCAGTCAGTCACCGAAACGGCTGCCAGAGTACGTCGGTTACTGATGCAGGATCGCATGAGGCTTCTACCAAGGCATTTCTACCGCTTGAGGCGTTGTTGCCAACAACACATCTGGCAAGACGATTATACAAACCTGGGATGTGAATGTATGATTTTGATACAATTATGTAATTACTTAAAGCAGCTTTTGATTTATAATACAATATATGTTTACATTTATGTACAAATGTTGGTTTATCATTTTTTTTGGTTTGAATTCCAATTACAGTAAGTTATTTAGCTTATATATAACTTTGGTTGTTAATGATATTCTAGTCGTTCAAAATATAAGAAAAAATTTATATCATTATCACTTACACAACATATATCACTTAACAGGTAGAGAAAATGAACTAACAGCGTGAGAACATGAATTAACAGTTCGAGATTTCCATAAACAGAATTTCTCAATTTAACTATACTGAAATAATAAAACTTAGCTAAAAATTTATCAAGAAATTATATAGTAAACTTAGGTTATATATAATCATTTCATTTCCATTCCATTCCATGAACAATAAAACTTAGGTTCAAATTAATCACGTAATTATTTTGTAAACTACGTTTTGATTTATAATACAACATATATATGTTTAGGTTTATTAACAAATGTTTTGGTTTATCATTTTTGTTGGTTTGAATTCCAATTAGAGTAAATTGTAAAAAATGGTCCTTAAACTATACCCAAATTGCAGGTATAAGTTATTTAGCTTATATAACTTTGGTTGTTAATGATATTCTAGCTGTTCAAAATATAATATATAATTTATATCATTATCACTTACAAAATAAAAAAGGGAAAGAAGTTACATATATGTTAGATTCGAACACGTGACCAACCCAACACACTAACACCATCCACCACCTCTACCACTAAGCTAAGTCATGCCTTTTTGAATTTTTTCATAAAACATTTATGATATTTTTATTATTAATTTAGGACCGAAAAATTAATTTAGGACCGAAATATTTAAACAAATGGAGCCAAAATTTATGCGAAAATTTTAAATTACACTTGCCGTTTTAGATTCCTTAAACTTCGATAATTACAGTTAATGCCTACAAACACAATCATTAATCTACTTATACACTATTCTGTCGAAATTTTATAGTTTTTAATCTTTTTCAACTCCCTCCAAAAGAACTAAACGATCATGAATACTGAAACCATGAACAATCTACTTGTTCTTCAGAATAATGGCGAGGCAGATGATCATGATGGATATGAATCAGAGCAGTACGATGATTATGATGAACAACAAGAGATGGATCATGTTGTAATTAATGCAAGTCCAATCAAAATAGTAGTTCCGCCTAGGGGCATAACAAGGTGTGACACCCTTGCCACATTCACCACCATTAAAAATACACCGAGGTTTAATCACCACATAAATTATTACATAATGATCTGAAAGCTTAATTAAAGTGCAGAAGCATTAAAGTACATAAATAAAATAATAAAACTGTTTAAAACATTCTACGGTGCTACAAGGTTTCAAGTCTAAATTTACATACTCAAACTTTATTATAATCATCCCAAACATATTACAACATTGGTCCCCTAGCACAATTACCGATTGCATAGTATCAAATCTTCCAAGACTTCACAAACGACCTAACTAGAAGGTCCAGCAGCGGATTTCCCTTTTCCTGTAAAAATTAAACAACTGAGGGGTAAGCGAATGCTTAGTGAATACACATATTTTCGCATTTTATAAATCTTTATGAAGCCCACAAGAGTACACCAACGACACACGTCGTGCACTCTCCACGTACACAAAGTACGACACCCATGAGTCGTCGCTCCCACGAGCCCAAAGCTCGGTATATAAACCAACCATCTGAGACAGACATAACACCGGGGATGACTTACTGCCTACCAGAACCTCGGAGGGATCAGCTCCGGGTCATATAGCGCAATAACATCGGAGTAACAGATGCGACCCGCCGGTCCATCATTAGATGCACAACAAAAGAATGGGCATACAAGAAGTAAGAATATGCATCTATATCTACGCAAGTTAGTAGAATTCCAAACGATTATGAAGCAACATGTCTCAGCAGGTAATAGCTAACATAAAGCAGATATAAACATGCGAAATCATATGTACTCACAGTGGATGCGTTATTAAACTTTAAACAAATTTTATTTCTCCTCGGAATTTCAACCGGATCACAAAGTACCCACTGTGGGTTAAACAACACCACAAGAGACCTGTTACATTTCCATAAATAAAACATATCATACATATGTTCGATAACAATTTCCATCATGATTTTACAAAATTAAAGTGTTACAACAATTGGAACCGTCATCCAAAACTCATGTTTAAATCCTCTTACTTGGTGGTTTTATTATTCACATTTAATCCCCTCATTAATACCATCAATCTCTTGTTTAATAATGAGTCTCGCCAAGTTTCACAAATTATCATGTTAACCCGTCGAAATTATATCTAAAGTTTATACTTTTAATCTCCAATATTTGAGACTGCCAAAATGTCCATAATGTATTTGAATTAAAGAATGTCCTACCGGTTCCATTTATTTTCACCAATAAAACCCAACCGAATATATATATATATATATATATATATATATATATATATATATATATATATATATATATATATATATATATGTATATATATATATATGGTTTCGGTATACATAAAAGTTTCAATAGTGTATGTTTCAGTACCAGGTTTCGGTACATTCCACTAGTTTCGGTTTGGTTTCGGTACATACTAAAGTTTCAGTACAAAAAAGGTTTCAGTATGGGTTGTGTGGGTTTCGGTATATAAGAATGCACATACATAGTTTCGGTATTGAGGGAGGGTTTCGGTAATGGCAATACCGAAACCATTAAGGTTTCGGTACCCATTTTGTTGTTTCAGTATCCAAGCAATACACACGCAGAACATACTGTAAAACGCCAAAAATCAAATCAAAATCTTGATTTACGACTTAAAACTTTATATATAACCTCTATATTACTAGATTTACACAAACACACAATTATTTCTTACATGCAATAACATTTGAATCCTCAAAATCTCAGATTCGGTTTTCATCCAAAACCGAACCATAAACTCTTAAATTCAAAATTTTGAGAGATATTTACCTGAAATCGTTTGTTGCAGCAGTAATAGTT
>JAANYP010007337.1:0-93352 GCA_020465985.1 Centrapalus pauciflorus | reverse complement strand
CAACGCGGTAGTATTGGCGCTGATATGATGTCGTCAGTGCGGCGTTGGAACACTCAGGAACCAAGCGCTGGAGGTCCCTATTAGAAATTTTTCCCGTCCGTATGAGATAGAAATAATGCAGCATGCGCTTTTCAAAGAACATGGGGGTACAGCCTCGATGTGACGAAAGGTCCAGACATGAAAAGTGGGATTGTTGATGAGGACATGGAAGGTTTTTGTTTTGGTTGGCGGCCTTGGGCATTTATGATGTGGCTTGCTAGCGAAAAAGCCCAGGATTTGGACCTATAAGTTTTCGCGAAGAAGATATTCAATTGCAGGGAAAGTGTCTGACAATGGTATGGTTAATCGCCCAGATAGTTTTCTTCTGAGATGAATGATCCTTTTCCCGAGTTGTGTGCATCATATTCTGCTCCCGAAAATCAGCCATTTTTTTGGCTCTATCCGAGATTCAATATGATTGTTGGATAGACACCTTTTTTGGCCGACGTGCCAATACAATGACTTCAAATGTTCCCAATCAATGGAACAAAGGATACTTTGCTGGAATCTGTTCCGCACACCGAGGGAAGATTGGCGTTGGCCCTGTTGCTCGTCCCTTTGGGTTCAGGAGCTATAGTGGAGTAAGGGAATTGTCAAGCCCCGGAATGTGGCCAACTGGGCCAGGGTCGGTTGAGTTTCCAGAACACGGAACAACCAACCCAGCAACAAACTCAACAGCAACAGCAACCCGCAACCAAACCACGTGCCAGCCACAAAAGAGCGAAAAGGCGAAGACAAAGAGCTACTGCGAGTCAGACTCAGGCATCAAGGCCTTCCATAAGTCAACAGCCAGAGGTACAGGAAGCAGGGCCTTCAAGTGCCGTTCCAGAATCCGAGCAAATAGCCCAAACTTTGGAAGAAATCTGGGCGTCTGGACCTCATGCCAATGAGGAAATAACTGCAGAGTTAGTTGATCAGTTATTACAGCCTCCGGAAGGAGCAGAAGATGTGATTAGGCAAGTTGAGGAATATGAACCTGAGCAAACTGGTACTGACTTGTCATCTTCAGCAACTGAGTCAGAAGAGATGGAGGAGATAGAAGTTGAAGCTCCAGAGTCAATGTCTGCAGTTCCTGAAGTTCAAATTGGAACTTATGGTTCGCGATTGATTATAAATGAAGGTGGTTCTAGGAGATGAGTGGACAGGGAATTGGAGGAGTCTGATTTCGAAGAAGAAGAAGTTTCTCAACTAGTGACAAGGCAACGGGCCAAACGTCACAGGTTCATGCAAGGATCCTCTTCAGCTTCAGCAGAACAACCTGAAATTCCTCAACCTCAGGACCCTCAAACCACCATTCCACCATCACCACCTCATGATGAACCATACATCCCATCGCCGATCATTCCAACTCCAATTCAATCCATTCCATCAACCTCATCCTCATACGCCGACAATCAAAGGTTTCTGCAGCTAAAAGCTCGAGTTGACTTCCAAAATATCCAGATCTTAGGCCTAACAAAGGCAATCGGTGAGATTCAGACTCATAATGCAAATCTTGATAAGGAGAATGCCGATATAAAGAAGATTGTGGAAAAAGTTCAGGAAGAGAACTTAGAGCTAAAAACCTTTGTTTGTGATCAGTCTGCTGAGATAAGGTCGATGCGCTCCCTAATTGAGCAGCTAATGAAAAATTTACAGGCTCAGGGGGAGACATCGTGCCGAGATCAGGAGGTGCAGAGAAGAGATGATCATGAAGGCGATGATCCCGGTGCGAACAAAGAGATTGAGTCTGTAGATTTTTCTGCAGCTCAAGTTATACAAGTTCAGGGGGAGCCTATTCAAGGCGAAGGACAAAGGGGTGAAGCTAGTTGATCTAAACAGCCTTCAGACTTTGAGATCAGTGAGATGATTGAAGCACTCATGGATCTTGATGATGATACACTGGATGGAGGTTTTGATTATGAAGATGAAGAGCTTGAAGAAGGAGAGTTTATTCCGGAAGAGATAGTAGATTGGCAACCTGAAGATGAAGTAGTAGCTGATGAGGATGATGAAGCTGACGAAATAGTTGTACAGCAGAATCCTATCACTGACACTTATATGATAGATGGAAATAGAATTGTCGATGTTGACATAGTGAATGCTGCCTTGAATCCTAAGTCATCGACTGAAGAACCAGCAAGAGAGCTAAGTAACGAAGAAAAAAGGAAGCTATGGTTCAGAGCCGAAGAGAAGGAGTTAGCAATTAGGAGATCAATGAAAGTGCCTGGTACAGGGAAGCTATCTGAGCGAATCTTAAGTTGGTTCTTTGACAGAGATCTTCAACTTTTTATAATTAAAAGAAAAGACGGGCTTCAGTACATTAAGGCGAACATTGAAAGCATTCAACACTCTTCCAAAGATTGAAATCACAGCGCTTGCATGGAAAGATCTGATAAATATTGGTGATGATCCTTATGCGAATGTGATTGAAAGAATAATAAGAAAGGAGGGGAGATCTAGGAAGTTTGAACGGTTGAGTCCAAGGGTCGGAAGAAGAGTCGAGGATAAGTCACGTATAGATCCTCTTACAGGCCGACCTTGGATGAGGATTCAGTACAAACCAGTGAAATGCCTGAGGAAGGTACCTCTGAAGAAAATGCCACAGAATGTTTTGCAAAATCTGAAGTGGTGGTATGCTGACACGGAAACTGGGGAAGCGGTTATGGAAGACTTAGAAGAAAAAGTTATTCTTAGAGTCTATGACCCGCTTCACCTGGTGAACCTATCTAAAGAAGACCTGCAGATTTTGTATAACTGTAAGATTTCCAGTGACGCACATATGGATACTGAAGCTAGTAAGTATGAAAATGTGGTCAAGGTATGCGTTGAAAAAGGTCTGTATGCTGGTAGTGTTTTGAATCAATAATAAACCATGTTCTCAAATCAAATGTGTGAATTATTAGAAGCTATCGTCAAGGGGGAGTCTGTTGGTACATCCCGTGTGACGATAGCAGTCTAAGTTGTCTTACATTGTGATTTAGCATATGTTTGTTATATATATATTATGTATGATTGATGATTATCAGTGTTTGTATGTTTGAACTTGATGTAACGTATTACAAGAAGTTCAAACATAAAGCTCAAAGATAAAATCAGTCATAAGGTAATATCATAAGTTTCAAACACTTAGTTGTATATGTCAAAGGCTAGATTCGAATTGCATAAGAGGATACATTCGAATCTGTGATAGATTCGAATGAGACCTTAGATTCGAATATAGGATAGATTCGAGACTGTCATGTTGGACAGACTCGAATGGGCCTTGGGCCAGATTCGAGTCTGACCCACATCAGATTCGAATCTGGGTCTATAATTAGGGATAGACTCGAATGATTAGAGGACTTTTTGCAGAATTCGTGAGGAATTGAGCAAGAGGCGATCTCGAGTTTATCAGCTAGGTGAGTGCCGTTTCGGAGAGAATTAGTACGTAGGATCGTTCGTGTGTCGTTCGTTCAGCGTCTAATAGTCTCCGTGTTTCCGTTGGTTGAGAGTTGTCCGTCTAACCGTCAACGAGGATTCCGCACTCGTTCACGGATCCGCGTCTAGATAGATCTTGCAGTGGTAGACCTTACATTAAACTTAATATTTTAAGAAACGTTTTATTAAACAACATTTAATAAATATAGTTTTTTTTTTGTTTTCAAATAATATTGATAAATTATTTAAACTTCTTTAAATAATTATCAACTAACTATTATTTAATTGAAACAATTTTCAAAAATTAAATAAACTTTATTTAAAAAGTCAATTTTCTAAATAAAACAATTTTACCAATAAAATATTTCCTTTTAAAAGATTTAAGAAAATTGATCATCTTAAATAACACATTTCAAAAAACCAATTGATGATATCGTAATTTAATTATTCTTATTGGATTAAATCAAGTTACCAATCAAATCATTTTGATCAAGATTATTCTCAAACCAAAATCTTTTCCCGACTAATTATAACTTGATGATCGAAAAATTTAATAACAATTATTAAAATATCGTTTAAATCCAAAATAACTAATTTATGGTTTCAAACGATTTCTAGCAAAACGTTAATGTCGAGATAGAATCTCAAGATATTAAACCATGACCGAACATGAGACTCAAAGTCAAAAATTCATCAATTTAAAAAATAGAATCCTTATATTAAACTCCCCGTAACTTTATAATGCCTTTTATGGAATAAAATATTAAATGCATTAATTAAATCTAGTTTCTAAATTAAAATTACCACCAAATTTTATTAGACTAAGGGTTTCAAAAAAAAACTTATGACATGGCTGATTTAAACAAAAAATATGATGATATTAATTTTAATTTCAACATTAAAACTTACCTTTTAATTAAACCCTTTAATTTAAACGATGAATTACCGGAAAACGGAAACGAACCAACTTAGTTAACCGACTCATACTCGGGTTGAATAAACCATATGAACCGAAAACAAGTAGATTATTAAACCCTTTGACGACTGACATTAATGGAAGTCATTAATCAACTCACTTTGATTATTTCGATTTTCATATTCCAAGTAATCGTTTAATTATCAAATCGAATAATATTTAAACCGATTTGTGAACATTATAAACTAATAAAGTCTCTCACTTTAATTTAATAAAGTCGAAACATATATACATATGTTTTGTCACAAATGTTTAAATATTGATAACCAAACACTTTTGATTTATTGATTCGATTTTAACGCATTTAATTTAATCGTTCAAGTTTAATTGTGAATTAAACGACACCACGGAACAAACCATCCATGGCTTCGGCTACCACATCATAGCCGAGAGGTCATGCGTCTCAACCCATGGCCGAATTCTCAAGGATCAATTTCGCGAATCGAAACGTTTAATTCTCGACTTTAATTAATTAAACACTTTAAACAATCAAACATCAACTAAATAAAATGAACTAAGGTTTTAAAATCCCGAGCTCCGAGAAACTCCAAGGTTGGCCGAGAATCACCATGGGGTTTCCAAACCCTTTGGTCGATTTTCTCCAAACCGAATCAAAACCTTAAACGTTGTAATTATCGATTTAGATCGTTTAAACACTTTTAGTTATTAAAAATCAAAACTTTAAGAATGTTGGACATAAATACACGAATAATACTATCATTATGTTACTTGAGGTGGCTCTGATACCACTATTGGGAATTCATATCGGCTTTTCATAAAAACATAAACTATTAATCGTATTAAATGCACAACGGAAACTTTTTAAAATTTACGAATTCTGTACACTGGATCAAGTAAAATATAAGATAAGTAACGTGAAAGCATTAAAAAATTCGTACATTTGTATTTGATGACAAAAATACTCGAATGAGATGCTTTCGGTATCCACCGGTGATGACACGGTCGAGCAGAGCCAGGTACACAATTAAAAACACGAATAACGGAAACACCAAAACAAAGAAAATATTGTTATGGTTGGCCGAGGAACTCGATCACACACACACAATTGTGTTATTGTGTTTTGTTTTGTGTCACACCACACACCCACACACATATGTGTCTCATCGAAAAATCATTGGCCGTACGTGTGTGTCTATATATATATATATATATATATATATATATATATATATATATATATATATATATATATATATATATATATATATATATATATATATAGAGAGAGAGAGAGAGAGTTGGGTTCAATGAAGAACCTATATGCATCGAAGAACCTTGGAGAACCACAATGCATCGCAAAAAAATCGTAATGCATCACGCGGGAAGGCGATGCATCACCCAGGAATTTGAAGCATCACCTGGAAATAATAATACATCACGCGAGATTTTGATGCATTTGTGGTGGTGCATGAAAGTTTTTCAATGTTCTTCGATGCATTAAGGTTCTCCATTGAACCCACCTATATATATATATATATATATATATATATATATATATATATATATATATATATATATATATATATATATATATATATATATATATTAGTTAAAAGTTTTAGTTTTAATCAAACTCTAATATAATAATATAATTTATATCTTAATAGTTATATTTATTATATAAACCTTATATAATAATCTCCATAATTATATATTTATTAAATAATATTTATCTTTTATATATTATTTAATAATATATTCTTTATTTAATAATATATCCATATAATAGATGATAATACTAATTCAAATAAATCTATCTTTTATTTAATATTCAATAATAAATAAAAGACTAGATAATTATTTAATTATTATTCAACGACAATTAAATCACTACAACATATAATATTGCACTTTTACTCTCTGTACTCTGAGATGTAATTAACCACCCATTAATTTAATCTTAATGATCATTTCGTGTCATAAACAATATCCAATCTTATTTATTCAATCATTCGATTACATCTGCTCAGTTGTGCTCATCGGTGTGACCCTCAAGTGTTTTATGAAATCAGCCATGATGCAGTACTGATGTCATCTTTACACACCATACACTAACATTTCACATATAAGGCCACAGGGAGTGGATGCCACCAATGCCACCCAAAAT
The DNA here is from genome assembly GCA_020465985.1 of Centrapalus pauciflorus. Taxonomy (NCBI): domain Eukaryota; kingdom Viridiplantae; phylum Streptophyta; class Magnoliopsida; order Asterales; family Asteraceae; genus Centrapalus; species Centrapalus pauciflorus. The sequence continues at coordinate 86,810 of JAANYP010007337.1, read as the reverse complement.
TGCCGCCACGTCAATTTTGCCATTCTTTGCCATTTTGATGCCATTTCGAGGGTGTGGATGTCATTCGTTTTAATTTTTTTTGCATTTAAAACTTATAAAAAATTATTGAAATAAAAAATAATATTTAATTAATAATATTAAAATTAAACATAACATAAAACATTTCATTAATAATATTAAAATTTAACATAATTAAGACATCAAAACTAAAAAAAAAACATACTTAAAAATACTTAAAAAAAACATTAAAATACTTAAACTACATTAACCATTTTTTTTCTATCTCTTCCTTTCGTTTCATCACGAGCTCGAGTTGTTTTCCGGTCAAATGACTAACGTCTTTGGCATAAAATCGTAAGTCACGAGTTTTTTGTTTTTCGATAAGATCTTGTGTTTTTAAATCCAAATATTCGCCTAAACGATTTTGTAACCCGACTATATTTGCCGTCATGGAATCAATATCTCGTGAAGCCGATGTTGGCGTCGTACCGGAACTTGTTGCCGCTTTACCCTTACGTTTTGCCGCGTTCCTTCCAATCGGCCGTGTGGGTGGGGGAACCTCAAACGAGTCGTCATCGTCGTTAAGGTTGATTCCGATATGCGCATCCGACGACATTGTGAACTCGTTAGAGTCCGTTGTTTTTGATCGTTTAGACCCACGTTCGATAAAATCGTCGGCCGTCGCAACACGTTGCCAAGTTGGAGAATCTTTTACGACCGACCACACTTCGATATGTCGAAACGGATACCCATTCGCGTCTTTAAACATTCCAAGTGCTTTTTTAGAATGTTGGCGTCGTTTTGACCACTTTCCCATTGGATGGAATGAAATATCGCCCAAAATTGTTTAACGACGGCGTTGACATTCCTCCATTTTGTGTATAGTTGATCTTTCGAACGGTAGTCATTTTTTCTCATTTCTTGGTGGAACCTAATCCGAATTCGATTCCAAAAATCTTTCCTATTTTGGTCGGTACCAGTAATAGGATCTTCAGAAACATCGAGCCAAGCTCGTGCCAACGTCTTCTCTTCTTGGGGGGTCCAATGTTGAGTACATTACTTGAAAGTCAAAGTACATTACCTATTCTTGTCAATTTGATACTAACCAACATTATATTTTCTTATTATCATAAAGTCCCAAAAATATCAAATGTCGTAAATTCTTGACAATTAGCTCATAATGTTACACTTAAATTCATCATTATAATTGTTTAAGAAAGTTAATTATACCTCTTTAGGTAATATTAATATTATCTCCAATTAATTTTTCATTATTCCAATAATTAGATTAACCCAACATTATTAGGGATATAATTACCTCTTAATTATTTGGGGTGTTGCACTATTGATATTACATAAATATTAAAATCTTATTTAAAATTATCAAAGCCTTTTTAGAAATAATTTTGAAAAGTTTCTCATATTTGTTTTTTTGTTTATGAAATTAAAATAAAAAAAGAAGAGAAAAAAAAAAGTAAATAGAAATTATATAATTGAATTGGTATTTTATACTATTCAAATATTAGAAAAAAATAATATGACATACTCATAGAAAATTTAGAATGCTAACAAACTTACTAGCTTGTTAAAGCTTGTTGAAAATAATATAATTTTACTAACATCATATCATAGGTAAAATGTATAATAGTTTACTAATAAAATTTTATAAATAAGAACGGATGACTTTTAAAATTTATAACGAATGTACATATTTTACATGTATAAAATTTTAAAAATAATATGAATAGCATTTCAAAGTAAGTATATGAAAATATGAAGGATAATAAATAATATATAGATAGAAGGAAAATTTTTTATAAAACAAAAATTAATACACGAAATAATATTTTCATAAAAAAGAATGAATGTAAAGATAATTAAATATATATATATTTCTAATTAATAGGTTATAATAATAATAATAACAATAATAATATTATTATCAACAACAATGTAAATTATTAATATATAGATAAAATACATGAATAAAATGGAATTAAATTCTTATAATAATAATTAAAAATAACACTTATTAATTAAGCAATTACAAATATACAAAAAATCAAATATAAAGAAACAATTAATTGATTAAGGATCATATGTGAAATTCATTCGTAAGGTCAAAATTGGTATTTTTCAAAAATTAAGTTGCTTAGAGACCGAAAGTCTAACATCTTTTTAAAATATGGATTACCAGTGTATATTTTCAAAGTTAGTGACGAAACCTGAAATTTTCTATGAAGCACAATGATCATTTCTGTAATTTACTCAATAATCATTAATATATGAATAAAAATAATAAGTCGAAAGTATTTACAAATAATCTTTGGACGGGCAAAAACACAAAAAAAAAACCTCTGGAGTTAACCTTTAACTTGACGGAGCTTAGATTGAAAGACCAAAATGTTATACAAATTCGTTTTTAAGGAACATCTATGTACTTACTTTGTTTGATGGACCAAAACTACAACTTTACAGACACCATAGAGACCATTTATGCAATTTACTCTAAGTTAAATGACTAAAATCTAACAATACATTACAGAGAAATTTGCACCAAAAACCTTTAAGTTGGATCATTTTTGTGATTAGAAACTGACGAGTCTATAATTTATATGATTTCAGAGTCATTTTATGATCATTTTAAGCACCGATACTTCGTAAAATCCATATTATTACTCCTAGTTTGTGTTTCAAGGCCAAGATATTAAAATAAAGCATCTCGAGAAAATTCAGAGCAAACCGAGCCGAAGGGGGCGCAGGCCTGCACCACCCTGCGCTCCACAACAAAAGAATTCAAGCTGTCCAGATACATTCCAGCGTATACCAGGTAACCCTAGCCTTACCCTGGGCGCAGGGGGCGCAGGCCTGTGCCTTGCCGGCGCTTGGACGGCGCAAAAATGCGTTTTCCAGCCTGTTAAACCCCAATCTCGACTCCTCTATAAACAGAGGTCGAGGGCAGCCTTGGAGAAGAGTCCCGAACGTGTGTAAAGAGTTGGCGAAGCCCTGCCGGAGTGGATCTACGATACAAGAACGAAGACGGTGATTCACAAGTTACAAGATGTCTCAGATCTACACTATTGAAGAGCATACAATGAGCGGCTAATCCCAATAGCCGTTTGCAGAGGATCTACGGTTAAGTTTACTCTACTTTAATTTCCTATGTTTTGATGTATTCGTATTGATTGAGATATTCTACGTGTATGCAAATGATAAGCATTCAACTATGATTATGATTGTATGTTTTGATTGGTAAAAGAAAGATAGTTTATAGTGGTATTATTATTTGTGCCGAGTACATTAGCTTAGGGATTAAGACAAGTAATGAATATTGCATACGCAATGCCGAGATTTATTGGTTAAAACATGTTTGAGTAATTTAGTCACGCAGTTAATTATGTCTATGTGATTGTTGCATGAAATTCGAGTGAGTAATACTTATGTCGTGGTGATTTCGTGAATGATTATTCTTCTCTTGATTGTTGATTTACTATGTTAATTATTTTGCCATTAATTTTAGTCACAAAGTAATAGTAAGTCATTGATCTAAACAAATCATTCAAATCCACGATTCACAATTTAAAGTGCTTTCAATAAAACTTACAAGGCTAATTGCCTAACCCTAATTACAAATTCACTCCCTGCGGATTCGACCCTTACTTTTCTGAGCCAAATAGTGGATTTAAGGACTAAATCTGCAGGTCACAACGACGGCCCGTCAGGATTTTGGCGCCGTTGCCGGGGAGTGGTAACGTTAGTTAGGGCTAGAATTTAGTTTTTGGCCTTAGTTTTAAATAAAGTTCCGTATTTTGGTTATTTTTAGTCTTTAATTTTCTTTTATTAAAAATCAAATAAAAAATTCAAAAAGATAATCGTAGTCCTCCACTTTTACCACAAAAAAATAATTAGTTAATTAAGTGTCTTAGTTTAGGTTAGTACTTTATTTTTAGTTATTTCTGTATTTTCCTTTCTAATTATTAAAAAACCAAAAAAAAATATAAACAAATAAATAAATAAAGAAAAATAAATAAATAAAGAAAAATAAATAAATAATAATAATAATAATAATTAGTTAACTAAGTACTAAAGTTCAAGAGTAATCTAAGGTGCGCGAAGGACGTAGTTAATCAAGAGAAAGAATATCCAATTTTCGAGGAGACTCTAGTAGTTAGAAACGGGTGAACAATTAACAAGGACTGTTGAGTCACATTACCAACCTGGTGATGTGCCCGATCACTCGCCGATCCGTTATCCTGAAAATGAGAACGTACCCGAAGTTCGACCTCAACTATTCCAAATTCTTCCCATCTTTAGAGCAAATGCCTAGTGAGGAACCCTATGAGCATTTAGCTGAATTCACAGCTATTTGTAAAGCTAATCATGTTCGAGGTATAACCACCAATAGTTTAAAAACTTCGTCTATTCCCTTTTTCACTAAAAGAAAAAGCCAAAAATTGGTTTGTGTCGCTACCCACCAATAGCATCACAACCTAGGATCAAATGAAGGACACATTTCTCGTTGAGTATTACCCCATAAGTAAAACCACTGAGAAATGAAATGATATCACTGGGTTTAAACAAAAACCTGGTGAGCAATTCTATGAAGCATTTGATCGGATGAATGAACTGCTAAGAGCTTGTCCACATCATGAAGTTCCAAAATGGAAGCTCGTCAAAACTTTCTTTGATGGTGTGAGTCAAGAAAGTCGGAACATGATCACCGACGCTACTGGTGGCACGTTCTTAGCTAAAGAAGATGATGAGGCTTAGGAATTACTGAATCAACTCACTAAAGGTCTCAAAGATCAAGCCGGTTCTGAAAATAATATCGGAGTTTAGGTGATGGGTATAGACAATGCCTGGAAACTTGAAGTAAAAAGTGAAATCTCAGAACTCGGAAAGAAGATAGATCAATTGATGAAGGGTTTTAGCCAAAACCTCGTTGCATCAGTTAATTGCGTAATATGCGGAGATCCATCTCATCATTCTGAAGCATGTCCTCAAGTGCAACCCACTAAAGAATATGTGAACGAAGTATATGGTTTTAGAGCTCATCGAGAGAGGGATAACCCATTTTCAAAAACCTACAATCCGGGATGGAGAAATAATCCAATTTTTCGATGGAAAAAATGATCAGCCTATCGATCATCAGTCTAAACCTATGTATGAACCTCCACCACGATGAGAATATCAATATGGTTCAACTTCTGACTGCTAAGGATGAGCGATATTACAATCCAAACCAACGCGATCAACCTCACTTTCATGTGGAGACGAATACGAGTTCTTCACAATTTTCAGAGTTCGCAGAATTTATGAAGCAACAATCGACTTTTAAAGAGATGCTGAGCCGACAAATGGGTCAGATAGCTGAATCGCTCACAAGATGAGAGGAGGGAAATCTTCCAAGTAATATTGTTCTAAACCCTTCGCATGCACATGGAAAAGAGAAGAAGCAATTCGCATGCACATGGCAAAGAGAAGAAGCATGAAGTGAATCAAGTATCCAAGGTGACTACCCTAAGAAGTGGTAGAGAAGTGGATAATAAGATCGAGATGCCACAGGAACAAGAGGTAGAGGAAGACACTGACACTGAGGTCGTGTATGTGGAAATAGCGGATCCTAAGAAGAAGGGAGGTTCTAAGAAAGTTACTTTTAAAGAACCAATCAAGGCAATATCCCAACTCCCAATGTTGGGGAGGTGGTTAAGGATCAGGACACCACAGTTCCTCCACCTTACCCTGCCGCTCTAGAAAATCCAAAATCGTCTCCATATGGCAAGAGAAGTCCACAACCCGAAAATTTTTGGGACTTATTCAATCAACTCAAGATCAATATCTCATTGGTCAAGGCTATTAAGCAAATACCCTCTAATGCCAAATTTCTAAAGGATCTATGCACGCAGAAAAGAAAGTTTAAGGTCTCGCTTCCAAAACAGATCAATTTAACTGAGCAAGTGAGTGTAGTGATCTCTAATTCCTTGCCACCAAAGCTGAAAGATCCTGGATCACCGTTGATTCCAGTGACAATTGGTAATGTGCAAATTAAAAGGCATTACTCGACCTTGGAGCCAGTGTAAATATTTTACCTGGGAACTTGTTTGACAAACATGATCTTGGCCAGTTACAAACCACAGACATTATTATTCAACTGGCGGATCGGTCAACAAAATATCCAAGGGGTATCTTATCGGACGTTATAGTAAAAGCAGAAGATTTTTATTATCCCGTTGACTTCTTAGTCTTATATGCAGAGAGTTCTTTCAGAGAGAACCAACCAACCATTATCCTAGGCAGACCGTTCTTAGCCACTATAAATGCTCAAATCAATTGTAGAACGGGGGCGGTAGATATTGCCTTTGGGAATCGCAAGCTGCGATTAAACGTGTTCAATGCTTCCACCGCTGCTTCAATCGATTCTGAATGTTACATGATAGATGCGTTGGATGAGCTTAAGCAGCACAGTTCACTAATCAATGCCAAGGCCCACACCGAATTATTCCTTGGTCAGCATGACACTGCCATAATAAACACTGAGAAATGCAACGAGTTTGAGGCAGTCATGGAATCCACAATGAAACCTAAAAAAACCACCATGGACCCATAAGACCGAGGAAGTACCGATTGATCTGCCTCAATCTGCAAAACCACCTGTTCTAGAATTGAAAGCTTTGTCTGTTCATCTGAAAATGCCTTCTTAGGTCAGAATGAGACTCTATCAGTCATTATTTCATCTGATCTGACCAAAGGACAAGAAAAAGCTCTACTGCAAGTACAATAATAAGAGGCAGTAGGTTGGACTGAGAATGCTGTTGCTGACCACCTATCTAGGATCTCAGTCCTCCCACTAGACTTAACTGATGTACAATTATTATCCATTTTCAAAATACCATGGTTTCCATTAGACACAAGTTAAAGTTATGGGCCAGAAATAATATGTTAGTCTCTGAACGAACCAGGTTAAAAGATACCAAATCTAGTTAGCCTAGTATAGGAGCAGTACGTCTGGCTGAAGACGTAAAACTTAGCGCTTCATGGGAGGCAAACCAGAGAACTTTGTGGGTGTGTTTCTGGAAACCCTCACGAGACAACACTCGTCCACTCGGGATACCGAGGGGTTTAACGGCTTGTTGCACATGCTAAGTGCAATCGTGATTCCCTACGAAAAGGTGGATTATTTTAATTATTTCTTTATTTTACTTAAATGTTATTGTCACCAACTAAGTTGGGGAAGATTTCCAACCCAATTTTAGTTGTTTCTAGATTTAAGTATAGTTTTATTTAGTTTCATTTATCCCAAATAAGCAAAGAATTTTATTAAGAATGTGATTGTGTTCATTGTCTGCTCATTATAAGTGTGTTTATGTGACGAGGACGTCACAATGGTCTAAGTTGGGGATGGTAGGTTCCATTAAATGTTAATATGATCTAACGAGCCTCCACAAAAAAATTTTTCTTAATAGACTGAAATTTAACCACCTGTACAGAGAGCTACAACATATCATGAACATCATATCTGGGCATATTGGAAATGAGGTTTTATATCACGAGGATTTTCAGGCTGGTAACTTCTTAAATAATATCTTTGGTCCTCTTCCTCCTTACTAGTAAACAGGTACCATCGTTCCTTGCTCTTCACATTTATCACATTAGATTTGCTTGTTTGGGTTAGAATTTTAATTTTAATTTTTTTTTTCAGTAATTCAGTATGTTTTATTGACGAGTCCTTTTAAATGAGAATGTTTAGTGTCAATGCAGTCCTTTTAAATTTCCCCAACGGCTCTTGTTTGCCGATCAGGTCGTGGAACATGATGATAAATAGAAAATACATGTACGAGGGAATTGGCTAGTGTTGATAGGATATTTTATAATTAAGAAAAGAGTCGTAGTAATAATTAAAACTTTTGCCATGTAAAATGAATTTAAGTACGTTAAAATGTAGTTGGGTTTAAATGTAAGTAATGTGTCAACAGATTTTGGAAACCCATGAAATAAGGGGGAGAACTTAATCATGTCTTAGCCTCAAAAATTAGTTAATTGTAGTCTACATGGTTCGGGAAACTAAGTCCGTAGGTGTACCATCATGCCTAATCCCCTAAAACCAATTGGTTTGGGAGTGGTTGACCAATATCTTGTTACATGGACCATCTAGCTAATCCAGTTGAAAAGGGAATAGATAGAAACATGGTATTAAAAAGAAAATTTTGGCGTAAACATGCAAAGAGGAAAAGATGGTCAAAAGACCCACATGTTTTAAGTATCGTAACCTTGAGCTAAAAGGGTATTTCCAAGAGTGTGATACATTATATAAATTCTAAGGGAAGTATATTTTAACTGAAAACATCTTCAATTAACATGATAAAAATTTTAATGCATTAGTGCGAAGGCTAGGTTAACATAGAATTCCTAGAGTCACTGCTAACACATGCTAGTTACATAGTTAGTTCTGATTCCAAAAGCTTGTTCGGGGACGACCAAGAGTAAAGTTGGAGAGCTTTGATGAGTCTATAATTTATATGGTTTCAGAGTCATTTTATGATCATTTTAAGCACCGATACTTCGTAAAATCCATATTATTACTCCAAGTTTGTGTTTCAGGGCCAATATATTAAAAGAAAGAATCTCGAGAAAATTCAGAGCAAACCGAGCCGAAGGGGGCGCAGGCCTGCGCCACCCTGCGCTCCACAACAGAAGAATTCCCAGCTGTCCAGATATATTCCAGCGTATACCAGGTAACCCTAGCCATACCCCGGGCGCGAGGGGGGGGGGGGGGGGCGCTGGCCTGCGCTCGGACGGCGCAAAAACGCGTTTTCCAGCCTGTTAAACCCTAATCTCGACTCCTCTATAAATAGAGTTCGAGGGCAGCCTTGGAGAAGAGTCCCGAACGTGTGTAAAGAGTTGGCGAAGCCATGTCGGAGTGGATCTACGATACAAGAACGAAACAGTGATTCGCAAGCTACAAGATGTCTCAGATCTACATTGTTGAAGAGCATACGATGAGCGGCTAATCCCATTAGCCGTTTGCGGAGGATCTACGACTAAGTTTACTCTACTTTAATTTCCTATGTTTTGATGTATTCGTATTGATTGAGATATTCTATGTGTATGCAAATGATAAGCATTCGGCCATGATTATGATTGTATGTTATGATTGGTAAAAGCAAGATAGTTTATAGTTGTATTATTATTTGTGCCGAGTCCATTATCTTAGGGATTAAGACAAGTAATGAATATTGCATACGCTATGCCGAGATTTATTAGTTAAAACATGTTTGAGTAATTTAGTCGCGCAATTAATTATGTCTTTGTGATCGTTGCAAGAAATCGAGTGAGTAATACTTATGCCGTGGTGATTCAGTGAATGGTTTTTCTTCTCTTGATTGTTGATCTACTACGTTAGTTAATTTTGCCATTAATTTTAGTCACAAAGTAATCGTAAGTCATTGATCTAAACAAATCATTCAAATCCACAATTCACAATTTAAAGTGCTTTCAATAAACTTACAAGGCTAATTGCCTAACCCTAATTACAAATTCACTCCATGCAGATTTGACCCTTACTTCTCTGAGCTAAATAGTGGATTTAAGGACTAAATCTGCGGCTCACAATGACTGCCCGTCAGAAACCTAACCATTTTTCATTGAACAAAAAACCCAAACTGATTAAAACTTATTAAAATGAGGTTTTTTTATAAAAAAAAAAAATAAGACTTACAACCTGATGAACCAGTTGCAATTAGGGGTGTACATAAAAATATGAATCCGAGCATCCGAAATAAAAATCCCAAAATCCGATCCGAAACTATCCGAAATTTCGGATTCGGATAGTAAAATTCAAGATTTTCGGATAATCCGATATCCGAAAATCCAAAAAAAAAATATTTTTTTAAAACTTTTTTTATATTTGTGGGATTGATTATTTACATAATATTGAGTGTTTATTATAATTCTAATGTATATTTTTGAGTTTTATCTTGATATTATAGATTTATTAACTAATATTTAATATATTTTAGTTTTTTTAATATTCTTTTAGTTGTTTTTAGTAAAAATAATTCCGGATAAATTTAGTTTGTGATATATTTATCTTTAATATGTATTTGGGTATATGAAATTGTATTTTAAATATTTAAATATTTATTTTAATTTTTTTAAAAGGGTTAAAAAATATGAATTTTCGGATATTCGGATAGCAAAATTCACCATCCGGAATTTCGGATACCAAAATTCGGATATCCGGTTTTGAACACCCCTAGTTGCAATCTGCTTACGGACCATTCGTCTTCGGCGAACCTTCCCTCCGACGGAACTTCTCTTTAGCGAACTCATTTGTCTGTATTTTATGATTTGAATAAACATTTCTTGTTGTTTCTTTGTTCAAATTTGTGTTTTTTTGTTCGAATTTACTTTTTCGGAGAAATTCCAAGGGTCACTGATAACTTGTCGATGGTGGTCTGTGACTTTCAATTGGTTACAACCAGTAATATCTCATTTCTGTGAAATTTTACTAATTTGAGGTTTTGTGCAATGAAAAATGGTTGGGAGCTTTAATCACTAAAATAATCCAACTTAAGAGGGTTTTCTTTACACAAATACCCCTATATTAAATTTAACATAGAAGACTACTGTAATTAAAATATTCAATTAATATACTCCCTCCATCCCAAAATAATTGTCCACATTTGACATTTGAAGTATTTCTTTCTCAACTTTGACATTAAATATTTTTCTTTGTGTTATTTAAAGGAATTTCATTGGGTATAATTTTCATCAAGTATTATATAACACAAACTAATATATTTGAGGTCAAAGTTGAAAACAAAAAAAATTCAAAAGTCAAATGTGGACAATTTTTTTGGGACCGAGGGAGTATTTAAAAAGACAAATTTACTTCTAAAACTAAGGTTGAATGAGTTGAGAGGATTTAGGATGCAAGACGCCTCTCATCATCCTTTAAGAATAAGTGGACATAAAGGATCTTAAAACCACTCATTTTTTCTTAGGTAAATTACAATTTCGTTAAGTACGAATCTCTATCATTTTCACGTCAAAATTACAATTAGAATACACATGATTGGTTATTTTTCATGCTTTTTGTCATTTGACCGATCATTTTTTGTAAAAATGACCATTTTACCCTTGAGATCTTTATAAATATAAGTAATTAACTCTATTGTAATATTTTAATAATTTAATACGTAAAAAAGACTTTCGCCGACCCCTTCCACCACCCAAATCCCTTCTTTTTTTCTTCTCTCTCACACATTCCATCATACACACTCTCTCATTTCTCCTTATCGCTCCATATTGCTCGATCACCATCGAAGCACCACTCCCGATCACCACTCACCACCATCCACCTCTGTCTCTCACCGTCGCCACCACCACCACCACCGTCCAAATCCCCTTCTCCTATGTGTCGTCTTTTTTTTTCTCACTCTAGCACGAGATTCACACCACCGAGAGGTTATGTTTCAGATTCAGATTTTGAAGACTTGGAATTTTAAATCGAGAGGATTTGACGAAAGATTCATCACCTTTGTTCGATGCTGATTTGTTCAAATATCATCGAATGCGCAAAGATTCGATTCGAGGAACCGTCGAGAATAACTTTTTGGGTTTAAATGAGTTGTATTCATTTTATAGGTTCCTTTTTCAATTTTTGGGTATCAGATCTAACTTTGCTAGATATTGATTTGATTTTGGGTATTAGGTTTAGATAGATGTTTGATTTTAGGTTTGAATATGGATACATGGTGTTTATGTGTGATGTTGGTATTTGTATATTTGATTTAAGTGTTTCAGTTTTAACAAGTATCTGATTTTGGTTTGGTATTTGAGTTGCTCGATTGATCAATTTTAGTTTTTGGATTTATCGGACCCTTTGTATTTTTTACAATTATGCGTTGTGATTTTAATTTTAGAATTTAATGGATTCATACATTGCATCCTCTTCTTCTTCCAGGTATTGGATTCTTTTACATGTATATAAGTGTTAATTACCTATATTTATAATAATCTCAAGAGTAATTTGATCATTAAAAAAAACCGGTCAAAGGACCAAAAATGTGACGAATAGCAAACCATATGTATCGTAATTGTAATTTTGACGTGAAAAGGACGAGATACAAAATTTACACCAAACACATGTATGAAAATTGTAATTTACCCTTTTCTCTTTTAGCTAGTAAACACTTCTCATTTATAAATATTTTTTTTTCTTTTGAACTTTCAGATTTAATAGGAAATTTTCTCCTAACATATAAGACGAAATCAAAATGTAGTATCATTAGATGAACACAAAATGTAGTATCATTTGATAAATCCATATCAAACCACTTCAAAATTGTGAGCACGTATACAAAAATACTTTCGTAGTGGCATATATATAGTTCTTTATTATAGTTTTAGAAAAGAAATGAAAATTTAAGGAAATGGGTTGTATGTAATACGTGACTATATAGAATCTATATCTATATATTATAATAATTTAGAACAATTTCTGTCACGTGTCACCTTTCTAATACCTCACCTTTTCATTTTCCCGCTCTTTTTCCAATAATAAAAATTAACATTAATTTAAGTAACATTCTTATCATTTAATTGATTTAATTTAAACTTGAAACTTATTATTTTTGTTACCTAAAATAATTCAAACTATAATTAATATTCATTAAAAGTTTTCAAGATTAACAAGCTAAAATAATTTTTTTTAAAATTCAATAAAATAATAAACTTCATGTTTAAATGTCCTAAAGAGTAAATAATTTAAAAAAAACGGTAAATATATTATAATAATTGAGAACAATTTCTGTCACGTGTCACCTTTCTAATACCTCACCTTTTCATTTTCCCGCTCTTTTTCCAAAAATAAAAATTAACATTAATTTAAGTAACATTCTTATTATTTAATTGATTTAATTTAAACTTGAAACTTATTATTTTTGTTACCTAAAATAATTCAAACTATAATTAATATTCATTAAAAGTTTTCAAGATTAACAAGCTAAAATAATTTTTTTTAAATTCAATAAAATAATTAACTTCATGTTTAAATGTCCTAAAGAGTAAATAATTTAAAAAAATCGATAAAATAAAAAATTTAGTTTTATAATAAAAAAATTTAAAAGATTGACTTAGATCATCATTTTTTACCATTAAATCAATAATTCAAATATTTTGAATCACATATTAGTCGTCTTCTTTGACTTAAACATTGACTTAGAGTCATCATTTTTTACCATTGACTCAATGATTTTGCATGTATGTCATCTTTTTATTGGTTTTTATTGTATCTTAATTTTAAAATTTTTTTTGAAGGTTTTTAAGGGATCCCACCTCTTTATTAATAATTAATTTATAACAAATCTTTTACATCAATCCATGTAATACATGAGTATTAATCTAGTTAGAAGAAAGAGAAAAAAAGAGCTCACACTTGATAAAGTAGGGGTGTAAAAATTTTGAGAATGGAACGAATAATCAAAAAGCCATACTGAATCGAACATGATTGTACCATCTGGTCTGATTCAATTCTATATAATTTACCGTGCAATTTTTCTTTTTTAAAAGTCGGGTTCAAACCTGAACCGACACCATCTCATCTGGTTTTCTCTTCTAGTTATTTCTTTTTTTGATTATCGTTTGGTTCACTTTAATCTGGTTTGATGGAGTTTGGTATGATCCTATTTGCATTTTTTTTTTTTGTAAAAGTCAAGACTAAATAACAACCAAACTAAACCAACTAGTACTGGTACCATATAGTCCGATTATCTTCAAAACAAATATTAACTTTTAATAAAACAAACTACCTCTATAGTTTCACAATAACTATAAATTAGGGGTGTAAATGAGCCGAGCTACTCGTGAGCTACTTGAGCTCGACTCGTTAAAAGCTCGAAAAAAGCTCGAATTAAACGAGCCCGAGCCGAGCTCGAGCCTAAATTCGAGCTCGTTTAATAAACGAGCCGAGCCCGAGCTTCACATGTCGAGCTCGCGAGCCTAAACGAGCTTAAACGAGCTTATATATAAATATATTTTTAAATTAACAAATATATAATATATAAATTAAATAAATATAAATTATTAAAATAACAAATTATATATATTATTTGAAAAGATTATTTAAAAACTAATTAAAAAATAAAAATATATAATAAACGAGTCGAGCCCGAGCCGAGCTCGAGCTTGGAAAATTATTCACGAGCCGAGCTCGAGCTTTACATACAAAGCTCAAAACGAGCCGAGCTCGAGCTCGAGCCTGATAATTTTAAACGAGCCGAGCTCGAGCTTAAACGGGCTCGGGCTCGGCTCGGCTCGTTTACACCCCTACTATAAATTAACCCTCCTAATTTGTATATGATCCACCCTTTTAACCATTTTAAAACTACAACCTATAATCGTAACTACTTTTATCAAAATTTGAAACATAAAAAATTAAAGTCAAAAGGCTCTAAGGTGCCGTTTGTTTTTAAAGATATTATAGCTATAAGATCTTTTTCCATGTTTGTGAAGGTCTTTTGAAGAAAAGATGATACAAAGGTCTTCAAGTCAAATAAATAAGATCATTTGTTTTTTAAATTAGAAAAATTGTCTTTTTAGTTATAATGCAATAGTTTTGTAAATATAAAAATAAATTAAATACAAATCCAAATTATATAATACTATTTATATAACATAATCAGATATTTTACTCATTACAATAAAAAAGTAAAATAAAATTGGCATAGTATTTTTAAAATATTCATCCACCAAAATATAAACCAACAATTAAAAACTAGAAAATCATCTAACATTCATCAACTGTTGTGCAATTTGATCACGTAAGTTAATCATATATTGTTGATCCGCCGTGCTTCCAACTGGATGATCACCGTCAAATACTTGTTGATCAGCATCATCACCACCATCTTCGTCTTCATCTTGGTCACAATGGGCAAAAAACTCATCATGCAAACCCTCCTTTCGTATATAATTGTGAAGTGCAAAACATGCAATTGTAATATTTCGTTGAGTAACTATCGAAAATGGAGCCATTCGCTTCAATATCGGAAAACGTGCTTTCAAAACCCCAAACGAACGTTCAATGACATTTCTGAGTTTAGCATGTGCATGATTAAATTTTTCTTTACTGTTCCTTGCCCGATTACGATTAAAATCTCCAAGCCAATATCTTACATTTCTGTATGGTGCCATAAAACCCCGAGTATGTGCATATGCCGCATCACAAAGATAATATTTACCTACAAACATAATAAAATGATCAATGCTAAAAAATACAATATAAATATAAAGTTGAAACTATAATTATACCTTGAGGAGGAAATGGAAACGATGCATTTGGATTGCTTAGAGCTTCGGATAATATTCTGGAATCGTGTGCTATACCTTCCCAGCCGGCAACAAGAAAAGTAAACATCATGTTAAAGTCACATATTGCTAAAACATTTTGATAACACTCTCCTCTTCCTCTTCCTCTATACACATGTTGTTTCGCAATAGGAACAACAGCATGTATTAATGTTCCATCAAGCGCACCGATCGCTCCCTATAAAAAAAGATAATATTAAAGTATAATTACAAGTTTTTTAATTAGTTCAAACAACTAAATTTTTCAGTCTTACCTTAAAAACTCGTCGCAACTTCTTAATGTGTCCAGGAATGTTTTGATTGGAATTAAAAGACGTCGGAACTATAATCTCTTTACCAAACTCTACCATTTTCGCTAAGACTTCATGAAAAAACTTATGAATTGTCTGAGTCGAGTGTTGAAATCTACGTTTCACAACTACATACCGTTGATTATGACCTATCATCATCAAAAACATAAGTAACTTCTCTTCGACGGATACATGTTTACTATCCTTTAACCAACCTTTCACTCTAAAATGTGCTACAAGTCGGACAAACGAATCACGCGACATGCGTATCAATTCAACGCATTGTGTATTGTTGCCATTCAATAACTCTAATGTAAAATGATGACCAGACATCATCGAAGTATTATCTCTTTTCCTCTTTTTGCCTCTTGGCCAAAAATAGCGAATATACAAATACATAATAATAACGAGCAATATCTTTTCATCGTGATTCATGATGAACCTGTTAATATGAAATAAAACGAAATACAAATATCAAATATATAATCTTTCAAATTAAACCTACATTTAAAAAAACCACATAATAGTTCAAACGGAAGTTACAACTAAAATAAACACATAATAGTTCAAAAAAACATCTAAACAAACACATAAAGGTTCCAACAAAAGCATAAAAACAAACACATAATTGTTCAAATAACCAGAGTTGTCTCCTACTTGAATATCCCTAATGTTTTTGCTGTCAACATTAGCCATCCTTTTAAGACCTCTGGATCAGATGGCAAAGTCATCCACGACTCTCTCATTCCTTTAGACTGACCAAATATATTGAATGCTGCTAAAAACAAAGGATCCAGTTTATCCAAGCCAACTACTTTCAATTTCTCGTAGCATTCATCTGTCGTCGGGCCTTCTTTTCTGTTTACTAGATGTTCAAGTGCTTTCTTCATTTGCACACCTAACTCATCAACAGTCACAGAGATTTTAGTCTTTTTCTTACGACGACCTGCATCAGCATCAACATCTTGAACACTTGGGTCGGATTCATGGACAGGTGGTATATTCTCATTACTGGTCTCATCATTAGGGGCACTTGGTCCAGCTTGATGGATATTGTGACCATCATCTTCGAAAATATCAAAAGGGTTATCTGATTCCATAGAAGGTGCTGGGGTAATATGATGAGAAGACAATGCCACCTCAGGTATCTCGGTAGATGTCCATTGCTCATCACCAGTAGCAACAGTTCCCTCAAACACACTGACACATAGATCAGGATAAAGCAATGGATGTGTTCTCAATGATGTCGCCTTTGGATGACCCTAAACCCAATTTAATAAGGATAAGTATGTTTTTTGTATATGTTATTATTTATGTATAACTAAAAAATTAAACTATAATATGTAAACATACCTTTTTATAATCGTCCCATTCTTGAGCTGTTAATTTGAAGGAATTTGATGTCGGATTATAAAGATTACCAGTTTTGTTCTTTAGATATACCCATGCATTGTATTTACTCTTCAGATTATCATAAGCATTTCTAATTTGTTTTTGAGATAGATCCATACCAAATTTTTCTTTCAGCGTCTCCGCTATTTTCGCCCATGTCTCCTTATACAAGGTTTTTTCCTTTTTACCAATCCGATCGATTTCCGCGAGGCATGTTTCTAATAAGCATTTGGTCGCCTCATTTGACCAAACTATCCTCTCTTCGGTACGTGATGGACGTCTACGTCTCATTTAGAACTATATATATACACACATGTTCAAGAAACAAAATCACATTACAAATTAAATAACATATACCATCAACAATCATATTAAAATTTTTGACCGTTATATATTTTGATTATTCGGTTAAATATAACATATACAATCCTATATATATACACACATGTTTCTAATAAGCATTACTATTAAAATTTATTTATTTAATTACTTAATCAAAAGGAACTTGAAACATAAAGACCCAAAAAAAACACACTTTACACAAACCAAATTACACATAGCAAGTCATAATCAAATTTAACCATATTTCACCAAGACAATGCCTATAATTTCAGAATTGGAATCACATTATGGTGTTCCAAACCACACCAATCCATAATGAATCTTTAAGATCCAAATCAAAACTACAAAATCCGTTTTTTATTGAAATCATTCCTCATAAACCTTAAATTAGATCTTTATTAAATCTAGAATAGAAAATCCATTCAAGAACAAAAATCGTTTCTTCAAACTCCATTGCAAATGGAAACCGTTCATCATAAACCCATATCAACATCTTTATCAAATACATAACAAAAAAGAATCATGAACAAAAAATGAACATATTGACACATAGAAACACACCCATTTATCATATTGATCAACATCTTTATCATTTTGATTTTAAAAAACTTGCTCACGAATTTGATGGGCACGATCATCAGACTTTCCAAATCAAAAACCCCAATCCCAATCCCAACCAGTGTTGCCTTTGTTTTGTTACAAGTCACCACCACCTTCACATAATAAAAAGACTCCCGAAGCACCACCATCTCATCGAATAAATTTTGGGGAATTTTGGGGAAGAAATAGAGAGATCGAGAGGGAACAGAGAGACAAACCTGAGAGGAAGCGGCGGCGAGGAGAAGAGCAGCGCACAGGGGTGAAGGCGGAGGAGGAAGCAGCGCAGGGTTGAAGGGGCGGAGGAGGCAGCGCGCAGGGGTGAAGGCGGAGGAGGCAGCAGCGCAGGGGTGAAGGCGGAGGAGGCAGCGCGCAGGGATGAAGGCGTCGAGAGCAGAGCAGCGGCGGTAGGCGTCGAGAGGCAGAGCAGCGGCGGTAGGCGCGCAGGGATGAAACCGCTTCTCTCTTCTCTATGCGGCTAGGGCTTCTCTCAAAAAGATAAAGCTTTTGTCTGTAGCAAAGAAGCAAAAAAAAGGTCTTAAAACGTCTTTTGTCTTTTCGTAAACAAACAGTCTTCTATGTTTTTGTCTTTCCGGTTGCAGACCTTTGGACCCAAAAAGGTCTTCTACCAAAAAACAACCACAATTAAATGTATTAAACATATCTATAGGATATGTGAGTTAGAAAAACGTTGTAGTGTATATTTAGTAAGATATATAAACCTTATGTTTACCCCCTAATTATAATTTTTAATTTTATTATATACATGTTCATTTTCTATCTTTCTTGTTTTTTCTGTTACAAACTTATATATGTTTCTCTTATCAATCTCACATACATGATTATGTTTCTATCTATCTAGTGGGATGCAAATAACTAAAGGTATGCAAAGATCAGCGTAAAAGATTGATAAAATTTGCAACCAAGAATAAAACTAAATACAAAAATACAAAACTGGATAAGCCCATAACCGAAAATAGAGAACATTTCTAAACAGGCAGACTAAGAATGAAACCAAATGGTACAAGTATTTATTCTATATATGTTACTTTTCTATCTTTCTTGTTTTTTGTTTCTTTTATAAACTTAAATATGTTTCTCTTATCAATCTCACATACATGCTTTTATGTCTATCTAATGGAATGCAAATAACTAGAGGTATATAAAGATAAGCAAAAAAAGATAGATAAATTTTGAACAAAAAATGAAACTAAGAATGAACAAAAATACAAAGCTGGATCACTTTAAAACAGAAAATACATAATAATTCTAAAGAAACAAACCAAGAATGAAATCAAATGAATACCAGTATTTGTGCAGTTTGGTTCCATTCAATCTAATTTAATATGATTTACTATATTTTATGCTTAGGTTCATTAAGAGGGTGTTTGGATTTTTGTTTAAAAAAGTGTTGTAACGTTTTGATAACTAATAATTAATCATATAATAGTTGTAACAAAAAGTGGTGCCAGAAATGTAGTGTTTGGTTTAGCTTTTGCTGTTTGCTATCATAATTATCAAATGATCAGTTTTTAAAGTGTTTGGATTTGCGTTTTAACTTGTAAAATGACCAAATAATCACTTATTAAGCAAATAAACTACATTTTTTAATTTATGAAAAAATATGGCAGAATTAACTTTAAACGTAAATAATCACTTATTGACGTATGCAATCCATATATTTTAAATCAACTATTTAAATTATTATAACGTAATAAGCTAATAATTTCGTTTATAACGTAAAATCGACCATCTTCTGATTAACAAATTAACATTTTACTTGGTTTAATGATGGTTTTGGGCCAAAATTTTTAGTTGACGGCGGTGGTGTGGTTTGATTGGTCCCTTGGCTGACGTAAGCATATGGGTTTCATAAAACCATCCACTAGATGGTTATGTGATGGACCCCAAACCAATGAACGTCATCGTTTTTGGTTTCAAATTAATGATGTGATTAACAACACTATCTACTCATCATAATTCACATTGTCCATCATTACTTTAAGTTTAATTTGGTTATCATTAAAAATATCTCTTAAATAATTAATGATTTAATCTACCTATTGACTATTCTTTAATCATGTCTTTTGAATTAATATATTATGATTTATTTATTAATTTTTTAAAACGATGAAATTTGGGTGATACTAAAAGGACACCCTAGAGGTCTAGAAATCCTTAAAAGTATGTTTTTCCTGACATTTGAATCTAGGGTGTGCACATTCATAGATGTTCATGTTAGAAAAAGTTAGTAAAAAAAAAGAAACTATTAATAGATGTGTCTATTTGGTATAATGGAGTGTCTTTTTAGACTTCCCCTAAAATTTTATAGAAAACCATGTCATAAAAAATAGATGTGTGATCTCTAAGATGGAGAACGACAAGCGTGAAGACCAGAATTAGAGATTTAGAGATGACAAAAAAAACCCTAACCTGAACAGAAACACAAACTTTTCGAAACGGGTTCAAGGACGTGGGATCACATTAGGGATCAAGGATTTTATCGGATTTGGGTTCGGAGATGGTCTTTGTAAAGCCATATTGATATAAAAAATGGTCAGTCATCCATTTCAGATATCTTTTTGTCTTCATATAGTAGAACAACTTTGGCATAGATATAGCAGTTTTGATTTTCACTTTGTCTTGAATCTTGAGGCTAATTTCAACGTTCAAAACATTACATGATGACTTGGAAACAAATTCTAGTAAGTGTTAAACATGTTCACAAAGAACAGGCTTTGTTCACGAAGAATAGACCATTTAACTATGTCAAACCTGTTCAACTAAAGAGAACAGTTTTGACATACTACCAGGTAACAACTTATGTAATAGTGTAAAATATACTTATACTTAGTATTGCAAATCGTTATAAGGTTTTATTAAGGCATTAAACAGTCTAACAATCTCTCCTAAGTGTATCTAATAGGTTTGATCAAAGATCTCCCCCTAAGATGCAGAACAGGTTTGATTGATGTCTTTTTGTGTCTAAAACAACACACACACACACACACATATATATATATATATATATATATATATATATATGTGTGTGTGTGTGTGTGTGTGTGTGTGTGTGTGTGTGTGTGTGGAGGGGGGGGATCAAATAGGAAGTTAAAATATTTGTGAGAATTGTAAGAAATGTTGTATCAGAGAACAAATTTATTGAATCACTTTGTTATTTCATATTTCAACAAAAAAAAAAACGTTGTATTAAATGGGGAACACCAAAAAATATCATAAAATAGGATTAGACCCAAAAGTTTATGATTAAAATTGCATTTTTTATTTCTTACATATATTTAACTTCTAAATTTGTATAACCAATATCGTCTATGTATATAAATAATCTAATGATATTGATTTGAAAGAGTCAAGTTTGGAATTAGTGAAAAAAAATATGATATTAATGATATTTTAATAAAAAGGAAAAGATTGGAAATAGCAAAAAGATTGACATTAACAAAATAAACACATTTTTTCTTTAAATTAAAATAAAATTAAAATGATTAATTTTTAAATCCAAAAAATTATACCATAAAAACGAGAATTTTATACTCTTTAAAACGAGACCGGTCATGATATATTTTTTTTGAAAAAATTTTGCGTGTTTATTTTTCGTAAATTTTTTTTACCCAGACCACGATACAATATAGCATGACGAGATCATTCAATGTCGAATGAACACTTGATATCGTATATTCGACGTCGATGCAACATGACCGACGCTCAATTGATCACAGCTCACACCACACCCCCATAACACTCCTCTACACATCCAAGACGTCTCCGTGACGTCTCCGCAAACTTCCCGATCTGCTCCACCAGCTGGTGATGTAGAATGAGGGAAGGAAGTCATGTCGCGGCCACACCAATGTCGTCCGCGTCAGACCATCAAGGGATAACTCCTGAGATGCTAACGACACTTCTTCGTGAAGCCGGTGTTGTTACACGGGCTGACCTGGCAGCCCTTAAGGACGCTTCTGAGGAACAACATTCCTCCCTTCTATCTTTCTTGAAAGGAAAGGGTGTTGCAAATCAGGATTTGCCACCAGGAACCACATTAGTCGAATCTACAAACGCCATCCAGACTCTACAAGACCAGATAGCCACAACAACTGCATTGTTCACTGATTCGTTTGATAATCTGCAGAGGGTAATTTTGAGGGTCGAAGCTGAACTGAATAAAGGAATGGATAGGCTGGAATCGACAGTATTTGACCTACAAAGTCTCTGCCGCCCTCAGGTTGAGTCTCTCAAACGCAAACATGATGATCAGGAGGACCCTGGTCATCCTTAGGGGGAGAAGCGCCCCATAGTTCAACCTGAGGGGGATGTACGAGGTCTAGGGGGAGCCAGAGGAGGAGAAGTGAGTGGGGAACAAATAGCTAGTGCCCCAGAAGGTCAACCAGAGGAAGATTTGACAAAGGTCATCGTAGTGTATGAGCCTTCAGCGGAAAAAAAAATCAAAGTCATCTTGCAATCTGATTCGGATTTCAGAGGTTGACCTAGATGTGCCCATCAGAATACCTAAACCAGAACCTGAGTCACCCCAAAAGTCCTCCTCCTCATTTGACTTTCTTAACTCACCCACTCATGAACCTCAACAAGAAATCTACCCAGCCATAAAGGCCCCTACCCCTCCACCTAACCTAAAGCTAACCCTGAACCTTGCCACCTCCACCTTCTCCCTAACAAAACCATCAACAGAAATAGTTGAATCATCAGGCCCCCGAACTGTGGATTGTTTTCAAGAAATCCCTGAACGTTCACTGATATATGATAAGGGAGACATAGACTGGGTGGACTGGTTCTCAAAGGGGAAAATGCATTCTCTGCCTACTGATAAGAGAGATAATCTAAGGCTCGACCACCATGGTCGAGTCTATCAAATGTTGGAAATTCCCGTGACGGAGGTTGAGGCTCCACCAGTTCAAGGGCTCAAGCAGTACTTAATGAAAATGAAAGCAGAAGATTTTCTTGAGCCCTATCTGGAAGAAAAATCCAAGGTTGTATTTATGAAGAAGCCATGAATGTATAGTAGACGGCTCCTTATGGAATTAAGTGATGCATCCAAAGCTGAGCAGGCCAAATACAACCAGATGATGCTGCGGGAAACAAGATCTAAATCAAAGGTTTATTCAAAATCTAAAGTGGTGAACATCGTTTCAATATCCATGTACAAATGGGCCCATCTATTTACACCTTCATTTGATATCAAACGAGAAGACGGGTCATCACAACTGGTCCACGAGAGTGATCTTGATTTCATAAACCCTGATGACATCAAAACAATGCATAAAAAATTGAAAAACAAAGTCAAGGGGCGATTGATTCATGTCATGGCTCTGGCGGCTCTGACCAGAAGCATGAGACAACACTCCATCATAATGTGATTCTCAAAGTGCAATTGCTATCGTATCGAATCCTGTGCAACACTAAAAACAAAGCATATTGACATCCGGTATCATTTTATTAAGGATCATGTAGAAAATGGTAATGTTGAATTGTATTTTGTACCTACTGAATATTAGTTAGCTGATTTGTTTACCAAAGAGTTAGATGAAAAACATTTTAATTTTTTGGTATACAGATTAGGTATGCTGAATTGTTAGATTTAAACATTCAGTTGTTACAAAGTATAATTTTTCAATTTTTACTTGATTTATTTTATGTTGATCTGTTGTTCTTTAAGAGTGCTGAGTTTTTTCTGAGATTTAACTGATCATGGATTGTCATGTGCACAAGGAGCAAGCTGAAAATTATATCTAAATATCTGCTTTGGATAGCTCATCTGATATTTTTTTCATGTGCTTAATTGCAGGGGAAGAATTGTAAAAAGTGACATCAATTTGAGGGGGAGCACATCTGCATTCTTCAAGAGGGAGAAAATTTTATTTTATTTTATCTTATTTTCTTTTAGTTTATTTTCCTTAGTTAAATTTTTTAGTGTCAATTTTTTTAATGTATTTTATTTTTTAATGTGTTTTTATTTTATTTTATTTTATTGTGTGCATTATTTTTTATGTGTGTTCTTATTTTTTTAATTGGACTTAATGGGCTAAAAAGAATAAGACGGGGGAAAAGAAAATAAAATGGGCCGGGTACCAAATCCAAAGGATTTAAAGTTGAAAGTAAGATTTCATATTTTTTTTTCTCATCACTCAAACACTGTACACCGCCTTTTCATTTCCTTTCTCTCTGCTTTCAATCGATCATTAACAACCATTTTTGTGTTTAATTCCAAGGTTTTCAGTACAAATTTGTAAGTTTTCCTACTTTATTTTTACTGTGTTTTCCTTTATTTTGGTGTTACCTTTACTGTTAGGCACAAAAAGGCCTCAGTCAAACCTGCTCTACATCTTAAGGGGAGATTTTTTATCAAACCTGTTTGATGCACTTGAAGGTATAATTTAAGGCCTGTTTATGCCTTATTGAAACCTGAAAAGTGATTGCAATATCAGCCAACGCTGTTTACCATGTTGCATTCGTTGCAACAAAGGCAGTTTGTCCAAGCTGTTCTGTCTGCTGAACAGGCTGTACATAAACTGTCTACGCTGCTTTATTCTGTTGAGCAGCTTGGACAGTTTACAAGTGTTCTGTTCTTTGTGAACAGGCTAAACACCTTATGGAATATGTTTCCAAGTCCTCATGTATTGTTTTTGGCTACAAGATCAGTTTACAAGTCGAAGACAAAGTGGAAAACAGAACTGCACAGCATGCCCATGCTATTCTGTTACATGAAGACAAACAGATATCTGAAAAGGGTGACAGACCTTTTCTTATATCAAAATGGCCTTAGAAAAAGAAGAAAGATGCAAAGTTGACATTCTTCTTTTGGTTAAAGTCTTATGCAACAGTGACAATAAGAAAATGACAAAGATTCTGCCATATGAAGACAAATCTGCTTTATCATAACGTGCAGAAAGGTGTCTTGTATTTTTGGAAAGACATTCCACTATCTCATCTGTCCAATGAAGAAGCTTCACTGAGATTCTCCTTTTGAGTATAAAAGGAAGCTTCTAAGGATTAGTAGACATCCAAGAGTGTGAAAATCAGATCGTGCATAAAAGTGTGTTTTTCATGCATGCAAGTCTGCTTGAATATAACAGTACGTGTGTCTAAGCTGTTCTTATTCAAGTTGTCCATCTGAGTCTTGTAAAATCAGTGAGTGCATCTAAGTGAGTGTAGTCATTGTATCCAGTCTGAGTGTGTCTTAGATTAGTTGAAAAACTATTGTATCTGTCATCTCAGCTTGAACCATTCCGCAGTTCAGGCTTGTTTGTAATTAACACTTGTTGATAATATACACAAACATTGAAAAAAGAGTGTTGAGTTTTTAAACTTCTGTTACTACCATTACTCCTGCTGTTGAAGGAGCTGCCCCTGAAATCAGAACCTTTGAGAAGGCCAAAGCTCAATGGTCTGATGAAGACAAAAGACTGGTTGCTCTGGATGCAAAAGCCAGGAATAACCTGGTTATCTCTCTGCCTGATGATGTGTTCAAACAGGTTGAGAAAATGAAGACTGCAAAGGAGATGTGGGATTCTTTGTGTACCGTCTATGATGGCCTCACAATCACACTGGACAACAGGATTAACAATCTTGTTAGACAGTATGAACTCTTCTTTGCAATACCAAAGGAGTCACTCACAGAAACCTACACCAGGTTTACTGCTCTTGTTAATGATCTCAAAGCTGTTGGGATCACAAAGGACAGCCTGACTCTGGTGAACAAGTTCTTGGACATCTTGCCTGAAGAGTGGAACTACTTTTCTACCATCTTGAGAAATTCAGGTACCATCAAAGGTATGGATCTTGTAAACTTGTATGGATCCTTACTAAATGATGAGCAGTCAAGGCAGCAGAAGAGAAATGCCTTGGAAATGTCCAAGAGAGGTGCTGCCTTAGTGGCCAGCATGAGACAACCTGTTGGGCAGGTAGGTGATGTGTTCACACAACCTGATCAACAGGCTGATGATGAAAGAGAGGAAATGTCTGATGAGGAAGACAGTGCAGATCTTGCTGAACTTGATGATGAGCAAATGATTGCAATGCTTGTCAAAAGGTTCAACAAGAAAAGGTTTGGAAGAAATATGCTGCAGGGGAACTCAAATGCTGTAAAAAAGAAGGCATTTGATAAATCGAAGGCTGAGTGCTTCAAATGTGGCAAAACTGGCCATATAGCTGCTGACTGTGTGTCAAAAGCTGTTGGACAGTCTTCCTAACCATACAAGACTAACAGGGATGATGGCTACAGGGTTAAGTATCTTATGGCCATGGCTAAGCTGAAAAAGTTGGAAAACTCAGTGGCTTCCAACAAGCAAAAGGGACTCATGGCTGAGACATGTGATTGGGAGGAGTCTGATTCATCCTCAGATGAAGAAGACAACAACTGTCTGATGGCCAACACTGATGTTTCATCAACCAGCAACTTCAAACAGTACTTGGCTGAAGCTGAAGCCTTCAGCAGCTTAGAGAACTGGAACCCCACAATGATGTACAAGGTACAAAACTTTATGGCTTACAGTTTTGATGAAAAAGTAAAAATGTTTGAATATATGCTTGTTGATTTAAAAGCTGCTGTTGAGAAGCATAATGTTTTACTATCTGAAATCTCTAAGCTTAAAACTGATCTTGAAATAGAATCCAGTAAACTGGACAGTTTCCATAAGTTGGAAACTGAGCTTGATGAATTAAAACACATCAACTCCATTTTACTAGAAGAAAAGAGAGAGACAGATATAAAACATGCAAAGCTTCAAAAGATAGTTGACTCTTGGTGCCAATCTGCACAAAAAGTCAGCCATTGCATCAGTCATCAGATCCCTGCACAAATCCAATCCTATCTTGGAGGGGATCTTGACAAAGCAGCTTCTATTGTTGAGATTAATAATCTGAAAGATGACTTATCCACTCTTGGTGAGCTTCCCAGCACTTTCATCCAGAAAGTAAATGGTAAGCTAGTCTCAACAAACAGGTTTTTCAGGCCTCAAAATACTGACAGCTTGTGTGAAAAAGCCCCAAAAGCTGATGATGGAATGTGTTCTCCATCAAATCAGCCTGCTAAGTGCTCTGCTGATTCACACAAGCAGAAGAAAGGAAAACATGCTCAAACTGCAGCTGTGGACACTATACCTGTTGACAAAACAGGCTCTGGGTCCAAAGCTTATGGTAAGAGACCTATTAATCCTTTTGATGCTAAACATTTTGAGAAAAAGTTTTCAAAAGGTAAGAAGCTTGCTTTCAACAAGGGTAAGTCTCATGTTGAAAGCAAATCTGCCGTGGTTTCAAATAAGTTTTCAAATCATAGTGGAAAACTGGTTATAAATGAAAATAAGTCTTTCAAAACCAGAAGCAGTGATTATGTTGATAGGCAGCATCAATCACATCTCAGTAAGGGCAAAGGCAAAGCCATTGCTCAACCTGAGAAATCTGGGAATAAGTTTCCCAAACCTGTGGAAGGTCAAAAACCAATCAAGCTTCCTGTATTTAACATCTGTCCTCCCAAAAAGAGGAAAGAAGAAACAGGCAAAGCTGTTGCTATTGTGCCTTCCACCCAAGCTGTTGATTCATCGAAAAATAGTAATAAGTTTGCTAAACCTACTGATAAAATCAACAGAAATAATTCAGAATGTGTTTCTGAAAATTCTTCTTCCAAAAAGGCTAAAAAGAGAAAATGCTATAAATGTGGGAAGAAGACACACTTGGCCAAAGACTGTCCTGAAACTGAGGACATGAGGCCTGTTGACTCTGCTAGTTCCATCATTGCTAAAACAAGCATTGTTGGAAGTAACTTAGTCAATGAGAGTGGTATCCAAACTGATACCATTCAAATAGGAAATATTAGTGCGGATATCACTAGCCCATCAACAAATGTTGATGAAGTAGGATAACTCATCACTAGGATGAGTTCCACTAAAAGTAACTAATGTTTTCCTATGACACTCTGCAGGACAAACAACCATCCCAGGTTTGGTACTTGGACAGTGGCTGCTCAGGACACATGACAGGTTGCAAGGACCTGCTGAGTGATCTCAGGCCTGAGAAAGGGCCAAAGGTCACATTTGGTGACAATGTACAGGGATCCACTGAAGAAAGGTGTATATATTGTGGACATGAAATCTGCTGATCCCACAACTGAAACCTGCTTTCTCACAAGAACCAATGCAGACCTAAACTGGTTATGGCACAAAAGGCTGTCACACCTGAACTTCAAGAATATCAACAAACTCTGTAAGAAAGAGTTGGTAACAGGTTTGCCTTCTATGACCTTTGTTAAGGATAAACTCTGCACGGCTGATACTCCTCTCTTCTTAATCCACATGGACTTGTTTGGACCAGTCAGTGTCCCAAGTCTAGGAGGAAGAAGATACACTCTAGTAATGGTTGATGAGTTCTCCAGGTTTACATGGGTGATCTTTTTGAAGAGCAAAGGTGTGGCTGCTAGAGAAATCATTGGATTTATCAAAAAGATGGAAATGCTGAACTCTGCTCAAGTGAAGCAGCTTAGAAGTGATCAGGGTACTGAATTCAGAAACAGTACTGTTGAGGACTTCTGTGAAGAAAGAGGGATCACACAGAACTTTTCAGCAGTAAGAACACCACAACAAAATGGAGTTGCTGAAAGGAGAAACAGAACCCTCATTGAAGCTGCTAGGACCATGCTGTGTGCATCTGGTTTACCTTCACCATTCTGGGCTGAAGCTGTCAACACTGCCTGCTTCACCCAAAACAGATCCTTAGTGGTGAAAAGGTTCAAGAAGACTCCCTATGAGCTGCTCAAAGGGAGGAGGCCAAACATTAGCTACTTCCATGTGTTTGGATGTCCCTGCTTCATTCTGAATCAAAGGGACCAACTGGCAAAGTTTGAACCCAAAGCTGATGAAGGTGTGTTTGAAGGATATTCTGCTATCTCCAAAGCCTACAGAGTATACAACAACAAGAGAAAGGTGATAGATGAATCTATCAATGTCACCTTTGAAGAGTCCAGGAGTGCCTTTACCAAAGCTATTCCTAAATCAGTTTCAGGAGAATTCAGCTTTGATGATCTCATGCATTCTAACAGTGAAGAGAAGGACTCAAAAGTATCCACTACATCCAGAGTGGAACCTGCTAACCATGATGGGCATGATGATGATTATGTTGATACACCCTGTGTGAATAAGTGTACTGACATAATTACAACTCCATGTCCTGAACCAATCAATGCTGATTTTCCTGGATCCTCTGCTGATGTGTTCAATAATGGAGAGTCATGCTCAACAAATGAACAGGCTCAAGATATCAGTGTGTCTGAAAATCTTGAGAGCTGTTCAACAGGACCTGTTGAAGATGCAAACAACTCAGGAGAATCCTCATTGAAGAATGATCTTAAGTGGATTAGGTGTCATCCCAATGATCAAATAATTGGTGACATTAACAAAGGAGTGCAAACAAGATGGGACAACTTAGGGAAATTTTGTATGTTCTCTAGCTTTGTGTCCCTAATGGAGCCAAAGAAAGTGGATGAAGCACTTAAAGATGCCAATTGGATCACAGCCATGCAAGAAGAACTCAATCAGTTTGAGAGAAACAAGGTATGGAAACTGGTACCTGCTCCTAAAGGTAAAACTATAATTGGCACCAAATGGGTTTACAGGAACAAGATGGATGAGCAAGGTCATGTCATTAGAAATAAGGCAAGACTAGTTGCTCAAGGCTACAGACAGGAGGAAGGCATTGACTATGATGAAACATTTGCTCCTGTGGCCAGGCTAGAGGCAATTCGTTTGTTTCTAGCCTACGCTGCTCATAAGAGCATGAAGGTATTTCAAATGGATGTGAAGAGTGCATTTTTAAATGGTACGCTGCAAGAAGAAGTCTATGTCAAGCAACCTCCATGTTTTGAAAATGAACATCATCCAGGTTTTTTCTATATGTTGGATAAAGCCCTCTATGGTTTAAAACAAGCCCCTAGAGCCTGGTATGACACTCTTACTGATTTCCTTATGAGCAATGGTTATTCAAGAGGTAAAGTGGATACCACACTGTCTATAAAGAAGGTGAAGTATGATATTATGCTTGTTCAAATATATGTGGATGACATAATATTTGGTTCTATTAATGATCAATTATGCAAGAATTTTTCATTACTCATGAAATCAAAATATGAAATGAGTATGATGGGTGAAGTTACTTTCTTTTTAGGATTACAGGTTAAACAAACCTCAAATGGAATTTTCATAAATCAAAGAAAGTATACTTTAGATCTATTGAAAAAGTTTAAATTTGATCAAAGTTCTCCTATTAAAACCCCAATGGCAACCAATGTAAAGTTGGATGCAGATGCCAGTGGCAAAGCTGTTTCTGTAACAGCTTACAGAGGAATGATTGGGAGCTTGCTGTATTTAACTGCTAGTAGACCTGATATTATGTTTGCTACCTGTTTATGTGGTAGGTTCCAAGCTGATCCAAAAGAATCACATGTAGCTGCTGTGAAAAGAATCTTCAGATACCTTAAGGGTACACCAGGTTTGGGTCTTTGGTATCCCAAAGACTCAAACCTTGTGATAACAGGTTATTCAGATTCTGATTTTGCAGGCTGCAGGCTAGACAGGAAAAGCACAACAGGTGGATGTCAACTCCTTGGTGGTAAGTTGATAAGTTGGTGTAGCAAGAAGCAGAACTCAGTTTCTACTTCTACTGCTGAAGCTGAATACATTGCTGCTGGAAGCTGCTGTGGGCAGATCCTATGGATCCAGCATCAGCTTGAAGACTATGGACTTGTATATAGGAAAACTCCTATTCTGTGTGATAATACAAGTTCCATAGCCATCTCCAACAATCCAGTGTTTCACTCCAGAACAAAGCATATAGAGGTCATACATCATTTCATCAGGGATCACATTCAGAAAGGTAATGTGGAGGTAAGTTTTATTTCCACAGATGAACAACTTGCAGACATTTTCACCAAACCTCTTGATGAAAACAGGTTTAATTATCTGGTAAGCAAGCTAGGCATGTTAAACAAAAGTGACTAAGTATCCAAAATGTTCTAAGTCATTATATGTCTCACACTGCTCAAGTTTCGCAGAACAGCTTAAACAGAACAGGCTATGCATGTTCTATACTTAGCCATTTTTTGCAAAACTTGAACAGCTTGAACATATAACAGGTTTGACAATAACAACTTATATGTCAAGCCTGATCTAATGATCAAACCTCCACCCTGCTCACTCTCTCAATCTGTCATACAAGACACTGTCGTGTACCTGATCAGCTATTGAACACAACCTGTTCTTACATAGCTGAACAGGTTGAAGGAACAACCTGAAGAATGAACAGCTTGTGATGACCCTGCTCATCACAGGTTTGACCAACAGCTTAGACCATCAGTTTTAATTACCTTTCTTCACAATTAAGTTACTTAATTTTTGTTTTTGTTTAACTTAATTACTGCGGATAATGTGAGTTTACGTGTTTTAGTGATTAAAAAGGGCTCAAGTGGTCTGACAACTGTTCTGACATGGACAACCGTTTCGTTTTCCGTTAACGAACATTTCAAATCAACCGCCCAAACGTTTCTCTCTCATACCCACTTACATTCAAATCCTATAAATACCCCCTACTGTTTCATCTTCGTCTTCCTCACTACTTCCATAACTTCCTAAGAACCCTAAACTTCGACTAAGTGTTCTGTGCTTCTACTACTTTCACTACTTCCCAAATGGCTCACCAAAACAACCCCTTTCTACCGGTATTTTTTGGTGCTGATGTTCAAAAACATTCTGTCACCACAATGCTAACCCTGAAACCTACCAACTACCTTGCAAACCTAACCATTCCCAAAAATTATGTGGGAAAAGGCTACGAAGAAATGGTAGAGTTTCTGAAAGCTCACCCCCTGAACTATGCCATGACTGTACCAGGAAATGGTGTATGAGTTCAGGTACACCTGTGCCTACAACCCAGATACCAAAGTCATCAGAGGCACAATACTCAATGGGACTCAGACCATTGAGATCACCACTCGTCTGATCAGGGAAGCTCTTCGTCTCCCTGTGGCTGAAACATATGATTAGCCTCAGCCTGAAGATGAACAGATGAGGAATCTGCTGCACTTTTGTGGTGTAGCAGAACCAAAAGTTGGAGCTATGCTGTTTAGGAAGGATTTGTCTCCAACCTACAGTTTTCTATTTGCCTCTGTGGTGATGTGCTTCAGCAGTAAGGTTGGTTCCTTTGACCAACTAAGCCGTGATGAGATTCCTATAGTCCTACAGCTTGTGGATGGGACTACAATCAACATGGACAGATGGATTTTCATGAATTTGAGGAATCTGGTGCAGCAGGAGACACGTCCAACTGCTGTTCGTTATCCCAGATTTTTATGCCTCATCTTCAAGCATGTTTGTGCTGAACACCTGTATAACTCTCAGCCTTTACTTCGTATTGCTGCATTTCCTGTCATAGGAAATAGAGTTTTCTACACTCCGGTTCTCCCAAATGAGCCCCCTCTATCTACTCCAATGAGAAGGTTGCTAGGATTGGTGGAAGGACCCTCTGCTGTGAGGGTGGATCCAGAAGCTGCTCCCAAAGGAAAATCCAAATCCAAGGTCAAGTTTGTTAAGAGGACCCTGGAAACGACTGAAGCTGGGCCTGTCCACAAGAAGGCCAAAACAGCCAAGTCTAAGTCTGCCCCATCAGCCTCTGTGGCTGAGGGGGAGCAGGCTTCTCACCCTGGTTCATTTGTTGAACCTGAAGCCTCTGTGGTTGGTGCCTCTATGGCACCTGGGACTATGGAAAAGGCCAACCCACCTGTTACTGACCCAGTCTCAAAACCAGTCCAATCAGAACCTCTCATCACCTATCCACAATCACCCACCTCATCTCTCAAATCATACCAACGCAAATCCATTGCCAAAAAGAAACCATCAACCAAAACCGCCCCAACCAGCCCCTCTGTTCCCTCTCAACAGGGTTCAGTTGAAAAAGAAGCACACTCTGCTGCCTCTCCTATTTTGGGAGAAGGTTCAGCACCTTTGGAGTCTGCTTCACTCCAACCTGTGTCTACCCAGAGTCAGCCTAGACCCTCTGGTTCCTCCCAACAGGAGCCAGTTGTACATATGGAGACAGCCACATCAACTATTCCAGCCTCTCAATAGGCTGAGAATATTGAAAGACAGGAGTTCTCTCCACTCCATACTAAGTCCACACAGTCCCCACTTCATACTTCTTCACACCCTGCGTCTGCACGAGGTGCCCACACTGCTGGATTAGACCAACTAGTGGCTCAGCCTCCAATCTCTGTTCCTTATCATACAGCTGTTGTAACCCCAACAGCTGCTGAAGGACCAACCACCCAAGCTGATGAACCACAGGGAACTGAACATCCCTTTGGCGAGGCTGCTCCTGTCCTGCAAACTCCATCAGCAGGTTTCACCACTGCTGATGTTGAAATGCAAATCCCATCTCCCAATGATGAGGTACCTTTAAACCAGGGTGCTGCAGAGGGAACCACCCCTGGCCTTCATGAAGGTGCTGCAACACAAGCAGCATCTGAAAGGCTACCAACCTCTACCCCCTCTCCTGATGATGCAGCTACAGCCACTGCTGAAGGACCTATCGACCCCTCCAAGCTGGGCCACATTACTTTTGCCCAGGCTATGGAGCTTCTTTCAAAAGTACCCTCTCCCTCTCCATCACATCCCTAAACACCTGTCTCTTCATCATCATCACCATCTACTCAATCCAAACAGTCTACCCATACACCTCCATCCCCTAAAGATCTGCCTTTGAAGGATCAGCTTTCCTTGCTGACCAACAAAGTTGGCTCTTTAGAAACTTCCATGTCTTTTCTACCCTCTCTAATTTCAAACTCTGTGTCTGAACAGCTCAAAGGATTCTTTGATGTGTTCAAGAATTCCTTTCTATCCACTCCTCAAACTGACAACTCCTCACAGCTGCTTACACTTACTGCACAGCTGCAAAGTGTCTCCACTTCCCTCTCCTCAATTCTTTCACACCAACAGAACTCTGTGTCCTCTATGACAGCCATATGCTGATAGTTGTCCACTCTTCTCACTACTTGTAATTCTACCCTTCCTGATACACTGGCCAGCCTAAACACTCTCATCGTCTCTCTATCAAATTCTGTGTCAGCAAACCTTGCTGATTTGCAGGACTTTCTTGAGTTACATCTTGCACAGCTTCAAAGTCTGTTATTCACAGCTTATGATAGAGAAAATATTCTTAAGCTGACCTCAATTGCTAATTCCCAATCCTCTTCTATTCAAACATGTCTTTCCCAACTTGTAGAGGTGAAGGACAACCTGGCTTTCCTAATGCATAGCCTGGTTGGTCCCAAACCTGCTGCCAAAACTGCTGCAAAGCTTGCTGAATTTGTTTCTTCAGGCAGACCAGTTGTTGAAGGTGCTGGTCGATCTCCTTCAAAGGGGGAGAAGTTGTCTGCCTCAAAGACTAAGTCTAAGGGGGAGAAAACCTCTTCTCCTAAGGAGAAATCAGCATCTACTGGTCAAACAGCAGGTGCATCTGTAACAGGTACTGGTCCAGTTGAAGGTGCCTCTCATCAACCTGAAGCTGCTCAACCTACTCAGGCTGGATCTCCAAACCCTGCACAATCTAAGGGGGGAGGAATTCATTCCTGAGGACAGGCCAAGCAGCAGAAGGAGGCATCTTATTCTGGAAGAAGTAGAAGAAGAAGAGGAAGACATTCCTGAAGCTGTTACCACTACAACAGCTAAAGGAAAAGAAAAGGCAGTTGTTGATCCTGATCACCAGAAAGCAGCACAGCTAAAGTTTGACAAGGCAAGGGCTAAAGAAATGGGCGTCCCTATGGAAAAATACTATGAGCTCAGAGATAAACAGCTCAAAGCCCTGGAAATACTGAAAAAAGAAGAAGCCTCTGCCAAAGCTGCCATATCTCTTGCATTCAAAGAGGCAAGCAAAACCAAAATGCCTTCTTTGGATGGGCAAAGAAAACTACTTGAAGCTGCTAGAGAATCAGCTAGTGAAAAGGAAGGTGAACAGGAAAAGGGTGCTCTGGTCTCTGTGACCAAACCCAAGCAAGCATCCTCTGCAAGGGCCCAATTCCAGTTTGAGAACATGGCAAGGAAAAAGTTCCATGATGTAGCTGATCGAAGGCTAGCCAAGGAAGCAATTGTCAAAGCTGTCCCCATATCAAGAAAAGGCAAACAGTGGAAACTACAAATAACCAGAATGGGTGCAACAGGCCCAGAACTGGAAACTTAGGACTACACTGATGTTGCACAAATGGGGTACAGGGAATGGGTTGAGCTGGCAGTTGCCCTGAGCCAGTCTAAGTCTGAAACAGCTAAGACTATCAGGGCATATGTCAAAAAGTTGATGAAGAGAGTGAAAGACCTTGACATGATCTCAAAAGAAATAAGTGAGGGTGTCTCTGTGACTTACCCCAAGATAAGAGCCAAGAGGACCAGAAAGGATTCTGAGCTGGAGGAACTCCTGATGTTGATTGACCAAGGAGATTATGCTGTAGAAATCAAAGGAGTTGACCAAAGCCTGTCCAAAGGAGTTGAATTTAAAGAAGGCAAGGTGATTGAAGAACCTGGGTTAGGAGCATTTTTTGTAGAGCATCAGACCTATACAAAGTGGGTCTTAAACAGCTTGCAGCCTTCAGACTTGCAACTTCCTTCAGGCAATCCAGCAAGTGGAGAGCAGCCATCTGGGACCAGCTCAGAGGCTTTTATGAGAGAGGAGAGCTTCAAGATCCCAACTTTATGTTTCTCAGAGTTGAAATTCAAGATCTGGAGGTTACAAGGGATGAACTTGAAAGAATGTTTGAAGAAGGATTGCCACCACTGCAGTGAAGTCCACCTACTATCTGAGTAGGTGAAGAATGAAAGCTGTCCATCTGTTGGTCAGGCTTGCCATTATCTGCTCCCAACATCAACATTCCAAACTGTTGAACTCTTTTGTACATTAGTTGTACTTAGTTACATCTGTTGTAATTTTTCTTATTTACATTAGTTGTAATATACACTAGTACATTAGTTGTACTTTTGTAAAATTATATGTTGTTTAAGTAATCAAAATCAGTATATATAAACTGATCTTTTACTTTACTTAAATGTTGTAATTTCGTTTCAGCAAGATGTATTGTAAAATGTATGGTGATTATTGATTAAATCAGCTCAGACTGATTATTGCATATAGGGGGAGATTGTTAGGCACAAAAAGGCCTCAGTCAAACCTTCTCTACATCTTAGGGGGAGATTTTTTATCAAACCTGTTTGATGCACTTGAAGGTATAATTTAAGGCCCGTTTATGCCTTATTGAAACCTGAAAAGTGATTTGCAATATCAGCCAACGCTATTTACCATGTTGCATTCGTTGCAACAAAGGCAGTTTGTCCAAGCTATTCTGTCTGCTGAACAGGCTGGACATAAAATGTCCACGCTGCTCTATTCTGTTGAGCAGCTTGGACAGTTTACAAGTGTTCTGCTCTTTGTGATCAAAAACCTGTTCTTTGTGATCAAAAACCTGTTCTTTGTGAACAGGCTAAACATTTTATGGAATATGTTTCCAAGTCCTCATGTATTGTTTTTGGCTACAAGATCAGTTTACAAGTCGAAGACAAAGTGGAAAACAGAACTGCACAGCCTGCCCACGCCGTTCTATTACATGAAGACAAACGGATATCTGAAAAGGGTGACAGACCTTTTCTTATATCAAAATGGCCTTAGCAAAAGAAGAAAGATGCAAAGTTGACGTTCCTCTTTTGGTTAAAGCCTTATGCAACAGTGACAAAAACAAAAAAGACAAAGATTCTGCCATACGAAGACAAATCTGCTTTATCAGAACGTGCAGAAAGGTGTCTTGTCTTTTTGGAAAGACATTCCATTATCTCATCTGTCCAATGAAGAAGCTTCATTGAGATTCTGCTTTTTAGTATAAAAGGAAGCTTCTAAAGATTGTGAGACATCCAAGAGTGTGAAAATCAGATCGTGCATAAAAGTGTGTTTTTCATGCATGCAAGTGTTCTTGAATATAACAGTACGTGTGTCTAAGCTGTTCTTATTCAAGCTGTCCATCTGAGTCTTGTAAAATCAGTGAGTGCATCTAAGTGAGTGTAGTCATTGTATCCAGTCTGAGTGTGTCTTATATTAGTTGAACAACTGTTGTATCTTTCATCTCAGCTTGAACCATTCCGCAATTCAGGCTTGTTTGTAATTAACACTTGTTGATAATATACACAAACATTGAGAAAAGAGTGTTGAGTTTTTAAATAGCTGTATTCACCCCCTCTACAGCTTAGGACTATACACTAGGGAAACCTTTTGGGACCTACATTTACTATTTATTTGACTGTGCGTTTGTGTGTGTCGATGTGTGCATTTCTAATATCTTGAATGTGTGCTGAAATGTTAAAATTGCTGGTTTGAATGTGTGCATCATGGTGAACTAAGCATGGATTTTAAGTTTCACGACTTATGGTGCATCATACCAGATTTAAATCGAGATTTTGGATATGATTTCTCGAGTTTTAGTTTGTCTGAAAATCTGAGATTGAGGTTCATTTTTTTGTTTTTGGATAAAGTTCAATAAAGGATTTGTGTTTAGGATAGTATTTCGATGATGATCATGTCATTTTTCTAAGTTTTAGTTGCCTAAATTTGTTTATTCAACTTTAGTGTGTTAAAAGGACGTAGAAAAAATTTTCCAATAAAACTCGCATGAAGCTTGATATCATGTTATATGCGAGTTTCATTACTTAGAATTTGAGTTTGTCCAAGAGCTTTTCGAGTTTTATAATGTTTCATCCGAGTTGGATTATGATTCATTTGAGTTCTATCATGCTTCATTCGAGTTTGATTACACATCATCCGAGTTTGATTAAGACTTAGATGATTTGATTAAGACTCAGCTGTTCTGTCTGCTGAACAGGTTGGACATAAACTATCTACGCTGCTCTGTTCTGCTGAGCAGCTTGGACAGATTCTAAGTGTTCTGTTCTTTGTGAACAGAAGCTGTTCTTTGTGAATAGGATAAACACCTTATGGAATATGTTTCCAAGTCCTCATGTATTTTTTTGCCTACAAGATCAGTTTACAAGTCGAAGACAAAGTGGAAAACGAAACCTGCAAAAGCCTGCCTACGTTGTTCTGTTACATGATGACAAAAGGATATTTAAAATGGGTGACAGACCATTTCTTATATCAAAATGGCCTTAACAAAAGAAGAAAGATTCAAAGTTGACATTCCTCTTTTGGTTAAAGCCTTATGCAACAGAGATAAAAAGGAAAAGACAAAGATTCTGCCACAAGAAGACTAGTCTGCTTTATCAGAATGTGCAGAAAAGTTGTTTTGTCTTTTTGGAAAGACATCCCACTATCTCATCGTCCAATGAAGAAGCTTCACTGAGATTCTCAGTGAGAGTATAAAAGAAAGCTTCTAAGGATTGTGAGACAACCAAGAGTGAGAAATTCATATCGTGCATTGAAGTGTGTTATTCCATGCATGCAAGTCTGCTCGAATAAAACAGTAACGTGTGTCCAAGCTTTTGGGACCTACAATTGGTATCAGAGCAGATAGAGTGTGTGTCAACTCTAGATCTCTCATTCTCCCTACTTTATCATGGACAACAGCTTCCAGTTCCTCCTCTTACTATGATAATGGTTCAATAGCCAAACCCCCCAAATTCAATCATCAAAACTTCTCTGCCTGGAAGTGCAGAATGATGCTCTACTTAGAGAATCTGGATGTACAACTGCCAGAGATAGTAATGAGAGGTCCCTATGTGCCAACTTCTGTTACTACTATCACTCCTGCTGTTGAAGGAGTTGTCCCTGAGATCAGAACCTTTGAGAAGGCCAAAGCTTAATGGTCTGATGAAGACAAAAGGCTGGTCGCTCTTGATGCAAAAGCCCGGAATAACCTGGTCATCTCTCTTCCTGATGATGTGTTCAAGCCGGTTGAGAAAATGAAACTGCGGGAGATGTGGGATACTTTGTGTACCGTCTATGATGGTCCCACAATCACACTGGATAATAGGATTAACAACCTTGTTAGAGAGTATGAACTCTTCTTTGCAAAACCAAAGGAGTTGCTCACAGAAACCTATACCAGGTTCACTGCTCTTATCAATGATCTCAAAGCTGTTGGGATCACAAAGGACAGCTTGACACTGGTGAACAAGTTCTTGGACATCCTACCTGAAGAATGGAACTGTTTTTCTACTATCTTGAGAAATTCAGGCACCATCAAAGGTATGGATCTTGTAAATCTGTATGGATCCTTACTGAATGATGAGCAGTCAAGGCAACAGAAAAGAAATGCCTTGGAAATGTCTAAGAGAGGTGCTGCCTTTGTGGCCAGCGTGAGACAACCTGTTGGTCAGGTATGTGATGTGTTCACACAACCTAATCAACAGGCTGATGATGAAAGGGAAGAGATGTCTGAAGAGGAAGATTGTGAAGATCTTGTTGAACTAGATAATGAGCAAATGAGTGTAATGCTTGTCAAGAAGTTCAACAAGAAGAGGTTTGGTGGAAGAATGCTGCAAAGGAAGTCAAGTGCCATAAAAAAGAAGGCATTTGATAAAACTAAGGCTGAGTGCTTTAAATGTGGCAAAACTGGTCATATAGCCGCTGACTGTGTGTCTAAAGCTGTTGGTCAATCATCCAAGCCACTCAAGACAAATAGGGACGATGGCTATAGGGTTAAGTACCTTATGGCCATGGCTAAGCTGAAGAAGTTGGAAGACTCAGTGGATTCCAACAAGCAAAAGGGACTCATGGCTGAGACATGTGATTGGGAGGAATATAATTCATCTTCAGATGAAGAAGATAACAACTGTCTGATGGCCAATACTGATGTCCCATCAACAAGCAACTTCAAACAACACATGGTTGAAGCTGAAGCCTTCAGCAGCTTAGAGAACTGGAATCCAACAATGATGTACAAGGTACAAAACTTTATGGCTTACAGTTCTGATTAAAAGGTAAAAATGTTTGAATTTATGCTTGTTGATTTAAAAATTGCTGTTGAGAAGCATAATGTTTTGCTGTCTGAAATCTCCAAGCTAAAAGCTGATCTTGAAATAAAAACTAGTAAACTGGACAGTTTCCATAAGTTGGAAACTGAACTTGATGAGTTAAAACACATCAATTCCATTTTATTAGAAGAAAAGAAAGAAACAGACATAAAACATGCAAAGCTTCAAAAGATTGTTGACTCTTGGTGCCAATCTGCACAAAAAGTCATCCATTGCATCAGTCAACAGATCCCTGCACAAATCCAAGCCTATCTTGGAGGGGATCTTGACAAACAACCATCCCAGGTTTAGTTTTTGGACAGTGGCTGCTCAGGACATATGACAGGTTGTAA
Source organism: Centrapalus pauciflorus (assembly GCA_020465985.1). Taxonomy (NCBI): domain Eukaryota; kingdom Viridiplantae; phylum Streptophyta; class Magnoliopsida; order Asterales; family Asteraceae; genus Centrapalus; species Centrapalus pauciflorus. Next base: position 46,457 of record JAANYP010007337.1, on the reverse strand, counting down.
GGACCTGCTGAGTGATCTCATTCCTGAAAAAGGGCCAAAAGTCACATTTTGTGACAATGTACATGGATCCACGAAAGGATATGGAATTCTTCAAGCTGGTGTTGATGTATTCAAAAGGGTAGCCTATGTGTCTAGGCTAAAACATAATCTTGTAAGCATAAGTCAACTATGTGATGTTGGCTACAAGGTTAACTTTGATGAGCACCTGCGTTACATATTGGATCCCCAAGGCAAAGTTGTGTTGTGTGCACAACGGAAGAAAGGTGTATATGTTGTGGACATGAAATACGCTGATCCCACAACTGAAACCTGCTTTATCTCAAGAAGCAATGCAGACCTGAACTGGTTATGGCACAAAAGGCAATCTCACCTGAACTTCAAGAATATCAACAAACTCTGTAAGAAAAGGTTGGTAACAGGTTTGCCTTCTATAACCTTTGTTAAGGATAAACTCTGCACAGCTTGTGAGAAAGGCAAGCAGAGAAAAACATCTTTTAAATCTAAGCACAATGTAACATCCGGCACTAAACCAGGTTAGCAACAAAGCCCTAATCTGTATTTAATAGCCAATTATAAGCTAATCAGTGGTCATTAGAAATTAATCAAGTGATTAACAAGGTTTATTAGAAAATTCAACTTAATTAGAATCAAATTCATCGGTGCGATGAATCAGGAAATCAATTAATCCGATCAATTTACGACATGAGGGATTAATTCAACTAAGTACATACTTAAATTATGATTAATGACACTAATCATACACTAATACAATTACTTAACATTAATTATGCAAGACTAAAACAATTCATTAAAACAATGCATCCAAAAGTAGTTATGAATTTATAAGAAAATGGAAATACAAGAATACATTCTAAATACTTTTATACAAAAAAAATACCTTGAAAATACATATGAGGGCCGGCCATAGGTGTGGTACACCATGGTCCTTGATTTCAATTTTTTATTTAGAACTCCATGCACCATCTACATCAAATCTTCCAACACCTCACCCTTTCAATTCACTTTCACTTCATCCATCTTCACACTCTACCACCATTTGAAAGACCAACTTTTTCCCTATAAATAGAGATCATTCCATTCATTTTCTTCACACCTTCAAAGTCTAAAACCTCTCCTTTCTCCTCTCTTGGTCTGGCCACAAAACACACACACAACACCTCAAAAATCTTTTTTGTTCTTCAAGTGTTCAAGGAGAATTTCTTGTGCAACTCTTTCAAGATCAAGACTTCTACTCATTTTCATTCCTATAATTCATCAAAGTAATTAAATACTAGCTTATATCATCTTATATTTATGTTTATATAAGTCTTGCATAATATATATAATCACCTACAACAACAAGTTTCATGAAAAACTCAAGTTTATAAGTTTCTAGTTTTTATTTTAAGTTGTTTCTTTAAATGTGCATATGAATATATGAACACATTATAAACATGTTAATATTATGAAAACATGTGTTATATATGTGTTATATAACTTTTATAACTTTTATACAAGTAGTCTTTGAATAAACAACAAGAATCATAAGTTGTTGTAAGTTTATAAACTACGGATTTTCGGCAGAAAATTTATATCGACTTTGAAAAATCATAACTAATTCAAAACTCAACGAAATGAGTTAATTCTTGTCTCAAAAGTTAGATCTATGTCTTAACTATAGATATGTAATTTTTCATAATTTATTTTGAAGTTTAAGACCTCCAGAAATTATTTGGGAAACCGAAAGTTTGACAGCTCAAAAATGGCCAAAATAGGGTTTTTAATGAGCTTTTTCACCAACCTAAACATCTTGAAAGATGGCCGTTCTTGATTCTAAAAATCCTTTGTATGTAGTAGTTTAATGTCCTAGAAAACCAAAGTCTAAAACATTTTGGAGCTTGGTCAAAAACAGCCTCAAAGTAGGCAGAAAAACCTCCGAAAAAGCTGGAAAATTATATATATATAAACTTGACGTTTTAAGCGCATTTTATTTATAAACTTGTAATGTTGGGTGATTTAAGACATAAAAATCTATATATATATATATATATATATATATATATATATATATATCATCATATATTAGAAATATTAAGTACTTATTATCATTTAGGACCCGTTTAATCTCGCTCGGTGCATCATCCTTCACTTTACGCTAAAAAGCATTTTACGCTAGTTTTACCATCACACGCTCGGTGAGTTCTCATAGCCCCTATTTTCACACTGTTATGTTTTGGGGATGATATACATGCTTCGTTTTTATTTGGACACGGAAATATTTTCATTTCTATTATGTATTACACATGTGGTTCCATTAGCTCTGATATCATGAACCGTTAATTGCATTTATTTGTAAGCGCGAATATATTGTGGATACATCTATTGGGAGTCATGTCCCCCACTCGGGTTAGTCGGTTTGGCTAACAGCGGGTGCATATATATTCAACAAACGGTATTACGTATGGGAATACTGCACAGGGCAAACTCATTTTAAATTAAGCTTCGGTTGCACGATGGTTATATGTAATACATAACAAGGAATTTATGATTTTATAAACTCAATCTCTATTATTGTTGTCCAAACAAGTCAGATTTACGTGTAAACCTACGAGCTCACCAACAATTTTTGTTGACGTATTTTAGCGTGTATTTTCAGGAAATTAAGGCAAGTATGCCTTCGGACGTATTTTACTTTGAAGCTTCCGCATCTATGGAGTCGCATGCATGTTCAAAATTAACGGAGATTTAGCTGCATTATTTTGGATATTTTAACTATGTAATTAAATCTCTGTATTTGTGCGAACTTCATTTCTCATATCAGACTATGTAAAACATTGCTATATTTTCAAGTTTCAATGATGTATTTTAAAAACGTCCATATAGTGGTCGTTCATTATGATTATGGTTACGCTTCCGCACTCGTCACGCCTCGCTGCCAACCGGGGTAGCAGGGTGTGACAGATTGGTATCAGAGCCATAGTTATAGTGAACTAGGTTGCATTAGTACCCTAGACTATAACTGCACATAAGATTTACTGATTTTAGAAAATATTTCGGTTTCCCAAATATTTTGTAACATGTCCCACCAAGAGATAATCATCTTGTCCGACTCAGAAGAGGAGTATACCCCTGCTAGCCCATACAATCCGGAAGTATTTTCTGAGGAGGACCCGACCGAGGAGGAAGACCCCTCGGAGGACGAGGACCCGATGGAGGAATCCGAGGAAGAATCCATGGAGGAGGAACCCATGAAGGAAGACAAATCCGGAGATGATCCACCACCCCTGGTGGTCCCCTCTTATATCCCGTATCACCCAGAGGTTTCATCATTCAAACCATACCGCCCTCACCCCAATGGCCCAAAGATGCTCTATACGCCCCGCAAGAGAGTTTTCATGCCAAGACGGGAGACTATCCCCGTGCTAGCACCACAACCAAGTTCACCACCAAGACGACGGGCAAACACCCGACGATGGGGTTGGATGCCTGAAACTCTCCGTGAGTGGAGGCAAGAGGAAGGAATCCCTTCCCAATTCGAGGTCGGAGGACCATCCTCCGCACCGACCCCACCACTCACCCAGGAGACGACTGATCAGACCGTACCCCTGCTAGTAGCACGGTCTTACCCTCATGACCTCCAAATTCGGTCACTTAACCTAGATATCGGAGAGATGACCGCTCGTTTAGAGCGGGAGGAGTTACAAAACTCCAACATATATTGGGCCAATCAGCACGCCCTTGCTATTCAGCAGGACGGACTGAATGAGCTTCGGCAGCAACTAGCCGAAAGCCAAGCTCGGATCGAGGAGTTGACTTTGCGCCTCAATACCTTAGAAAAGGGGGAGACCCCTGATCACTCCCACACCTAATACCCCCTCTATCCTTGTAATATTAGGAACTTATTATGTAATAGTGTAGGACTAAAATTTTCGGGTAATAACCCGCCTCCAATGTAAGAAAATTATGAATGATTAATGAAAATTGCAAGTTATTTATGAAATTGTGTTTGATGATTATAGTGTTGTGCCTTAAGAAAAATTTACATCTTTAAGATTCAACTTCTTACGCTATGCTATTTTCTTTAAACTTTAAGATAATGCCGCCGAGACGAGTTATGAGCGCCGCTGAAATTGAGGAGCTAGTTGCGCAAAGAGTGGCTGCTGCTATAGCCACTTACGAGACCAACAGAAATAGTTCAGCTAACGGAGATGGTGGTGCTCGCCGCACCACAGGAGGAACTGAAACCCACCCTAAAGGTTGCGGAATTAAGGGGTTTTTGAGCTGCAAACCCCGATACTTCAATGGGACCGAAGGAGCTGTCGGATTAGTACGATGGTTCGAAAAGTTGGAATCCGTCTTCCGTGTTAGCGGATGCATAGAAGGAGACAAAGTAAAGTTTGCCACCCACACTCTGCAAGACAGTGCCCTGACATGGTGGAACTCATACACCCAGTCTGTGGGAGTTGATGCAGCTTACCAACTCGTCTGGACCGAGTTGAAGCAGATGATGACCGATGAGTATTGCCCAAGGAATGAGTTACAGAAGATGGAGTCAGAGTTTTGGAATCTGGCAATGAAGGGAACGGATGTAGCCGGGTACACCAACCGATTTCATGAATTGAGTATTTTGTGCCCTCAGATGGTGACCTCGGAGTACAAGAAAATCGAACGTTACATTTGGGGACTCGCTCCTCAAATTCAAGGTAATGTCATTGCCTCCAACCCATCCACCATACAGGATGCCATCAGGATGGCCAACAATCTAATGGATCAAGTGTCCCGGAGGAATGAAGCCAAAGCCGGGGAAAACAAGAGGAAGTGGGAAGACAAGTCCGGGAAGAACACGGGTTCGCAATTCAAGAAGCCCGAGACCATCAAGGCTTATGTAGCAGGAACTGAGTCAAGGAAAGGCTACACGGGTACCAAGCCTTTCTGCACCCAATGCACCTTTCATCACAACAAGGGTCCCTGCCCAACTTGTGGAAAATGCAAACGTATTGGCCATATGACCAAAGACTGTAAGTTTGGAACCCCGGGTGTCAATGGCGGAAATCAAAGAGGCTGCTTTGAATGTGGAGTTACTGGGCACTTCAGGAGTGAGTTCCCGAAGTTGAGGAATAGTGGAGGAGCTCAGGGGAGAGCTTTTGTGTTAGGAGCAGGTGACGCTCGTCCAGATCCCCACGTAGTATCAGGTACGTTTCTTTTAAATGACATTTACGCTTACGTACTCTTTGATACTGGGGCTGATAGGAGCTTTATATCTGATAAGTTTAGTAAGCAATTGAATGCCGCTCCTTTTCCCTTAGACAACTCTTATACTATAGAACTGGCTGATGGTAAAATGATAGAGGCAAGTAGTATCATTAAGGAATGCACACTGAAGCTGGCAGATCATCCCTTTAAGATAGACTTAATGCCTATAGAACTCGGAGGTTTTGATGTAGTAGTTGGTATGGATTGGTTGTCACACAATCATGCCGAGATTTTGTGTGGTAAGAAAGTGGTACGGATACCACTCCACAAGAAGAAATTCCTAACAGTCCAAGGAGAAAGAAAGAACCGACAGTTGAATGTCATATCCGGCCTAAGAACATTAAAATGCCTTAGGAAAGGTTGCCATGCAGTACTGGTACAAATTGTAGAAAAAGAGTCGGAGGAGAAGCGACTCGAGGATATTCCAGTAGTTTGTGACTATCTGAAGGTCTTCCCGGAAGATTTGCCTGGGCTTCCGCCAGCTAGGCAAGTAGAATTTCAAATCGATTTGGTGTCGGGAGCTGCACCGGTCGCAATATCCCCATATAGACTCGCCCCTTCTGAAATGCAAGAGCTATCCAATCAATTACAAGAGTTGATGGATAAAGGATTCATTCGACCAAGTTCCTCACCTTGGGGAGCTCCGGTCTTGTTCGTTAAAAAGAAAGACGGATCCTTCAGAATGTGCACAGACTACCGAGAGCTAAACAAGTTAACGGTAAAGAACCGCTACCCTCTTCCCAGAATTGATGACCTATTTGACCAATTACAGGGATCTAGCTTCCACTCTAAGATTGATCTGCGATCCGGTTATCATCAAGTAAAGGTTCGGGAATAAGACATTCCCAAGACAGCATTCAGAACTCGTTATGGTCATTACGAATTCCAGGTAATGCCATTCGGTTTGGCTAACGCACCAGCCGTATTCATGGACCTCATGAATCGAGTGTGTAAACCGTATCTGGACAAATTTGTAATAGTGTTCATAGACGATATTCTCATCTATTCCAGAAATAAGGAGGAGCATGAACAACATCTCAAGCTGATCTTGGAGTTGTTAGAGAAGGAACAGTTATACGGCAAATTTTCAAAATGTGAATTTTGGTTGCGAGAAGTTATATTCCTTGGACATGTGATCAACAGCCAGGGAATCCAAGTTGATCCATCAAAAATCGAGGCCATAAAGAACTGGGCGACTCCTAGAACCCCCACGGAAATCCGCCAATTTCTAGGACTTGCCGGTTATTATAGGCGATTTATCGAAAACTTCTCAAAGATAGCATGTTCCTTAACAGAATTGACTCGGAAGGATGTGAAGTATATCTGGGGTGAAGAGCAAGAAAAGGCGTTTCAGCAGTTAAAGCAAATATTGTGTAGTTATGAATTTATAAGAAAATGGAAATACAAGAATACATTCTAAATACTTTTATACAAAAAAATACCTTGAAAATACATATGAGGGCCGGCCATAGGTGTGGTACACCATGGTTCTTGATTTCAATATTTTATTTAGAACCCCATGCACCATCTACATCAAATCTTCCAACACCTCACCCTTTCAATTCACTTTCACTTCATCCATCTTCACACTCTACCACCATTTGAAAGACCAACTTTTTCCCTATAAATAGAGATCATTTCCATTCATTTTCTTCACACCTTCAAAGTCTAAAACCTCTCCTTTCTCCTCTCTTGGTCCGGCCACAAAACACACACACAACACCTCAAAAATCTTTTTTGTTCTTCAAGTGTTCAAGGAGAATTTCTTGTGCAACTCTTTCAAGATCAAGACTTCTACTCATTTTCATTCCTATAATTCATCAAAGTAATTAAATACTAGCTTATATCATCTTATATTTACGTTTATATAAGTCTTGCATAATATATATAATCACCTAGAACAACAAGTTTCATGAAAAACTCAAGTTTATAAGTTTCTAGTTTTCATTTTAAGTTGTTTCTTTAAATGTGCATGTGAATATATGAACACATTATAAACATGTTAATATTATGAAAACATGTGTTATATATGTGTTATATAACTTTTATACAAGTAGTCTTTGAATAAACAACAAGAATCATAAGTTGTTGTAAGTTTATAAACTACGGATTTTTGGCAGAAAATTTATATCGACTTTGAAAAATCATAACTAATGCATAACTCAATGAAATGAGTTGATTCTTGTCTCAAAAGTTAGATCTATGTCTTAACTATAGATATGTAATTTTTCATAATTTATTTTGAAGTTTAAGACCTCCAGAAATTATTTGGGAAACCGAAAGTTTGACAGCTCAAAAATGGCCAACATAGGGTTTTTAACGAGCTTTTTCACCAACCTAAACATCTCGAAAGATGGCCGTTCTTGATTCTAAAAATCCTTTGTATGTAGTAGTTTAATGTCCTAGAAAACCAAAGTCTAAAACATTTTGGAGCTTGGTCAAAAACAGCCTCAAAGTAGGCAAAAAAACCTCCGAAAAAGCTGGAAAATTATATATATATAAACTTGACGTTTTAAGCGCATTTTATTTATAAACTTGTAATGTTGGGTGATTTAAGACATAAAACTCTATAAATATATATATATATATATATATATATATATATATATATATATATATATATATATCATATATTAGAGATATTAAGTCCTTATTATCATTTAGGACCCGTTTAATCTCGCTCGGTGCATCATCCTTCACTTTACGCTAAAAAGCACTTTACGCTAGTTTTACCATCACACGCTCGGTGAGTTCTCATAGCCCCTATTTTCACACTGTTATGTTTTGGGGATGATATACATGCTTCGTTTTTATTTGGACACGGAAATATATTCTTTTCTATTATGTATTACACATGTGGTTCCATTAGCTCTGATATCATGAACCGTTAATTGCATTTATTTGTAAGCGCGAATATATTGTGGATAGATCTATTGGGAGTCATGTCCCCCACTCGGGTTAGTCGGTTTGGCTAACAGCGGGTGCATATATATTCAACAAACGGTATTACGTATGGGAATACTGCACAGGGCAAACTCATTTTAAATTAAGCTTCGGTTGCATGATGGTTATATGTAATACATAACAAGGAATTTATGATTTTATAAACTCAATCTCTATTATTGTTGTCCATACAAGTCAGATTTACGTGTAAACCTATGAGCTCACCAACAATTTTTGTTGACGTATTTTAGCGTGTATTTTCAGGAAATTAAGGCAAGTATGCCTTCGGACGTATTTTACATTCAAGCTTCCGCATCCATGGAGTCGCATGCGTGTTCAAAATTTACGGAGATTTAGCTGCATTATTTTGGATATTTTAATTATGTAATTAAATCTCTGTATTTGTGCGAACTTCATTTCTCATATCAGACTATGTAAAACATTGCTATATTTTCAAGTTTCAATGATGTATTTTAAAAACGTCCATATAGTGGTCGTTCATTATGATTATGGTTACGCTTCCGCACTCGTCACGCCTCGCTGCCAACCGGGGTAGCAGGGTGTGACACACAATTTCTCTATTGATACTCCTCTCTTCTTAATCCACATGGACTTGTTTTGACCAGTCGGTGTCCCAAGTCTAGGAGGAAGAGAATACACTCTAGTAATGGTTGATGAGTTCTCCAGGTTTACATGGGTAATCATTCTGAAGAGCAAAGGAGATGCTGCTAGAGAAATCATTAGATTTATCAAAAAGATGAGATGTTGAACTCTGCTCAAGTAAAGCAGCTTAGAAGTGATCATGGTACTGAATTCAGAAACAGTACTCTTGAGGACTTCTGTGAAGAAAGAGGGATCTCACAGAACTTTTCAGCAGTAAGAACTCGACAACAAAATGGAGTTGCTGAAAGGAGAAACAGAACTCTCATTGAATCAGAGGGACCAACTGGCAAAGTTTGAACCCAAAGCTGATGAAGGTGTGTTTGTTGGATATTCTGCTATCTCCAAAGCCTACAGAGTATACAACAACAAGAGAAAGGTGATAGATGAATCTATCAATGTCACCTTTGAAGAGTCTAGGAGTGCCTCCACCAAAATTGTTCCTGAATCAGTTTCAGGAGAGCTCAGCTTTGATGATCTTATGCATTTCATCAATGAAGAAAAGGACTCAAAATCTTCCACTACATCTAGAGTGGAACCTGTTAATCATGATGGCCATGATGATGACTATGTTGATACACCCTGTGTGAATAAGTGTACTGACATAATTACAACATCATGATAGAACCAATCAATGTTGATTTTCCTGGATCCTCTGTTGATATGTTCAACAATGGAGAGTCATGCTCAACAAGTGAACACGCTCAAGATATCATTGTGTCTAAAAATCTTGAGAGCTGCTCAACAGGGTCTGTTGAAGATGCAAATAACTCAGGAGAATCTTCATTAAAGCAAGATCCTAACATTGGTGACATCAACAAAGGGGTGCAAACAAGGTGTGACAACTTAGGAAACTTTTGTATATTTTCTAGTTTTGTGTCCCTAATGGAGCCTAAGAAAGTGGAAGAAGCTCTGAAAGATGCCAATTGGATCACTGCCATGCAAGAAAAGCTCAATCAGTTTGAGAGAAAAAAAAGTATGGAAGTTGGTCCCTGCTCCTAAAGGAAAAACAATAATTGGCACCAAATGGGTTTTCAAGAACAAAATGGATGAGCAAGGTCATGTTATTAGAAATTAGGCAAGACTGGTTGCTCTGGGCTATAGACAGGAAGAAGGCATTGACTATGATGAAACATTTGCTCCTGTGGCCAGGTTAGAGGCAATTCGTTTGTTTCTAGCCTATCCTGCCCACAAGAGTATGAAGGTATTCAAATGGATGTAAAGAGTGCATTTTTGAATGGAAAGCTGCAAGAAGAAGTGTATGTCAAGCAGCCTCCAGGTATGACACTCTAAATGATTTTCTTATGAGCAATGGTTATTCCAGAGGTATAGTGGATACCACACTGTTCATAAAGAAGGTGAAGTCTGATATTATGCTTGTTCAAATTTATATGGATGACATTATATTTGGTTCTACTGATGAGCAGTTATGCAAGAATTTTTCACTACTCATGAAATCAAAATATGAAATGAGTATGATGTGAGAACTTACTTTCTTTTTAGGATTACAGGTTAAACAAACCTCAAATGGAATTTTCATAAATCAAAGAAAGTACACTTTAGATCTTTTGAAAAAAGTTTAAATTTGATCAAAGTTCTCCTATCAAAACCCCAATGGCAACCAATGTAAAGTTGGATGCAGATGCCAGTGGCAAAGCTGTTTCAGTAACAGCTTACAGAGGCATGATTGGGAGCTTGCTATATTTAACTGCTAGTAGACCAGATTTTATGTTTGCCACCTGTTTATGTGTCAGGTTTCAAACTGATCCTAAAGAATCACATCTAGCTACTGTAAAAAGAATCTTCAGATACCTTAAGGGTACACCAGGTTTGGGTCTTTGGTATCCCAAAGACTCAAGTCTTGAGCTAACAGGATATTCAAATTCTGACTTTGCAGGCTGCAGGCTAGACAGAATAAGCACAACAGGTGGATGTCAAATCCTTGGTGGTAAGTTGATAAGTTGGTGTAGCAAGAAAAAGAACTCAGTTTCTACTTCTACTGCTGAAGCTGAGTATATTGCTGCCGGAAGCTGCTATGGGCAGATTCTGTGGATGCAGCATCAGCTTGAAGACTATGGCCTTGTATATAGGAAGACTCCTATTCTGTGTGATAATACAAGTGCTATAGCCATCTCCAATAATCCAGTATTTCATTCCAGATGAAAGCATATAGAGGTCAGACATCACTTCATCAGGGATCACATCCAGCAAGGTAATGTTGAGGTAAGTTTTATTTCCACATATGAACAGCTTGCAAACATTTTCACCAAGCCTCTTGATGAAAACAATTTTAATTATCTTGTAAGCAAGATGGGCATGTTAAATAAAAGTGACTAAGTGTCATAAATGTTCTAAGGCATTATATGTCTCACACTGCTCAAGTTTCTCAAAACAGCTTAGATAGAACAGGCTATGCATGTTCTACAGTTAGCCAATTTTTGAGCGTATAACAGCCTGAAAATGACCAAATGGGAAACCTGCTATGCTTCTGTGGTGTAGCAGAACCCAAAATTAGAGCCACATTGTTCAGGAAGATCTCTCACCTACTTACAGCTTCTTGTTTGCCTCTGTGGTCATGTGCTTCAGTAGCAAAGTTGGTTCCTTTGACCAGCTCAGCCGTGATGAAATCCCTATAGTCCTACAGCTTGTAGATTGGACTACTCCGAACATGGCTCGGTGGATTTTCATGAACTTGAGGAACCTGGTGCAGCAAGAAACATGTCCAGCTGCTGTTAGATACCCACGGTTTCTGGGCCTCATTTTCAAGCATGTCTGTGGTGAGAACCTCTATAACTCTCAGCCTATGTTACTTACTGTTGCATTCCCAGTGATTGGGAATAGAGTTTTCTACACCCCTGTACTCCCCAATGAGCCTCCTCTGGCTACACCAATGAGGAGGTTGCTTGGTATGTTGGAAGGACCCTCTACTGTGAGGGTGGATCCAGTGACTGCTCCCAAGGGAAAATCCAAATCCAGGGCCAAAGTTATAAAAAGGGTCCTGGAATCGACTCAAGCTGAGCCTGTCCGCAAGAAGGCAAAAACAGCTAAGTCTAAGTCTGCCTCATCAGCCTCTGTGGCTGAGGGGGAGCAGGCTTCTCACCCTGGTTCATCTGTTGAACCTGAAGCCTTTGTGGCTGGTGCCTCTGAGGCACCTGAGACCATGGAACAGGTTAACCCCCCCTGTTTCTGACCCAATCTCACCACTAGTCCAAACACAAATCTCTGCTACTTCTCCTCAATCCCCCACACAGTCACTATATTCCAAGAAAAAATCACTAGCTAGGAAGAAACAACCTACCCAAACCAACCCCTCTGACTCTTCTCAACAAGAGTCAGTTGACAAAGAAACAACCCATGCTGCCTCTCCTATTTTGGGGGAAAGTCCAACATCATTGGAGCAGGCTTCACTCCAACAAGAGTCCACCCTGAGTCAGCCTAGGCCCTCTGGTTCCTCCCAACATGAGTCAGTTGTACATATGGAGACTACCACATCAACTATTCCAACCTCCCAACAGGCTGAGGATATTGAAAGACAGGAGTTCACTCCACTCCACATTGCGTCCACATAGTCTCCACTCCGTACTTCTCCTACACAACCTGAGTCTGCGCGAGGTGTCAAACCTGCTGGACTAGACAATCCAGTAAATCAGCCTCCATCTTCTGCTCCTAGTGATACAACTGTTGTACATCCAAAAGCTGCTGAAGGACCAACCTCCCAAGCTGATGAACCACAGGGAACAGACCATCCCTCTGGTGAGGCTGCACCTCAAATGCAAATTCCATCAGCAGGCTTCACCACTGCTGATGTTGAAATGCACATCCCATCTATCCATGATGAGGCATTTCTCAACCAAGGTGTTGCTGAGGGAACCTCCCAAGGCTTTGATGAGGGTGCTGCAAAACAAGCAGCATCTGAAAGGCCACCATCTTCTACCCCTTCTCCTGATGAAGCAGCTACAGCCACTGCTGAAGGATCCATTGACCCTTCCAAGCTGGGCCTTCTTACTTATGCCCAAGCTATGGAACTTCTTTCCAAAGTCACCATACCTTCTCCCTCACATCCTCAAACACCTGCCTCATCCTCATTCCATTCTCATTCCTCACCATCTACTCAATCCAAACAGTCCACCCATACTCCTCCATCCTCCAAAGATCTTCCCTTGAAGGATAGGCTTTCTCTGCTGACCAACAAATTTGGATCTTTGGAAAACTCCATGACCTCCCTACCATCCATAATCTCAGACGCTGTGTCTGCACAGCACAAGAGATTCTTTGATTTGTTCAAGAACTCCTTTCCAACCCCTCCCCAAGCTGATCAGTCCTCCCAGCTGCTTGCACTCACTGCACAGCTGTAAAATATCTTCACTACTCTCTCCTCTATTCTTTCCAATCAACAGGACTCTGTGTCCTCCATGACAACTATCTCACAACAACTGTCCACTCTCCTCACCTCATGCACTACTACCCTTCCCACTACATTGGCCAACTTAAACACTCTCATTGTCTCTCTGTCCAATTCTGTGTCAACAAACCTTGATGATGTGCAAGACTCCCTTGAGTTACATCTTGCACAGCTTCAAAGTTTGTTGTTTACAGCTTCTGACAGAGAAAACCTATTAAAGCTGTCCTCCATTGCTGATTCTCGGTCCTCCTCTCTTCAAACCTGGCTTACCCAGCTTGCAGAGGTTAAGGACAATCTGGCTTTCTTAGTGCATAACCTAGTTGGCCCCAAGCCTGCTGCCAAAACTGCTGCTAAGCCTGCTGGATTTGTTTCTCCAGGCAGACTAATTGTTGAAGGTTCTAAGCCATCTCCTTCAAAGGGGGAGAAGTTATCTGCCTCAAAGACTAAGTCTAAGGGGGAGAAAACATCTTCTCCTTCTAAGGAGAAATCAGCATCTGTTGGTCAAGCAGCAGGTGCATCACAAACAGGTCCTACTGAGGATGTCTCCCATCACACAGAAATTGATCAGCCTACTTAGGCTGGATCTCCAAACCCTGCACAAACTAAGGGGGAGTAATCCATTCCTGGAGACAGGCCAAGCAGAAGGAGACATCTGATTCTGCAAGAAGAAGAAGAAGAAGAGGAAGAGGCTCCTGACGCTGTTCCAACTATAACAGCTAAAGGAAAGAAGAAAGCAGTTGTAGACCCTGACCACCTAAGAGCTGCACAGCTAAAGTTTGACAAAGCAAGAGCTAAGGAAATGGGTGTTTCTATGGAGCAATACTATGAATACAGAGATGAACAGCTCCAAGCCCTTGAAAGACTAAGAAAGGAAGAAGCCTCTACCAAAGCTGCTAGATCTTTTGCATTCAAAAGAAGCAAGCAAAATTAAAATGCCTTCTTTGGATGTTCAAAGAAAATTGCTAAAAGCTGCTAAGGAGTCAGCGGTTGAGAAGGAAGGTGATAAGGAACAGGGTGCTCAGGTCTCAGTGACCAAGTCCAAGCAAACATCCTCTACAAGAGCCCAGATTCACTTTAACAACCTGGCAAGGAAAAAGTTCTTTGATGTTGCTGACAGAAGACTTGCCAAGGAATCAATTGTTAAAGTTGTTCCCATCTCAAGAAAAGGCAAACAGTGAAAGTTACAGATAGCCAGAATCGGTGCTACAGGCCCATAACTGGAAGCATATGAGTACACTGACGTTGCACAAATGGGATACAGAGAATGGGTGGAGTTGGCAGTTGCCCTGAGCCAGTCTAAGTCTGAAACAGCTAAGACTATCAGGGCATACGTCAAAAAGTTGATGGAGAGAGTGAGAGATCTTGGCCTGATCTCAAAAGAACAGATCAAGGGTGTCTTAATGGCTACCCCCAAAATAAAGGCCAAGAGAAACAGAAAGGATACAGAGCTGGAGGAACTCCTGATCTTGATTGAACAAGGTGATCTAGCCATGGAAATCAAAGGAGTAGACCACAGCCTGCCAAAAGGAGTAGAACATGAAGAGGATAAGCTGATTGAAGAACCAGAGCTGGGGGTATATTTTGTAGATCCCCTTACAAAGAAGAAGTGCTTCCAAAGAGCATCAGACCTGCACAAGGTTGGTCTCAAACAGCTTATTGCTTTCAGACTTGCAAATTCCTTTAGGCAATCCATAAAGTGGAGAGCAGCCATCTGGGATCAGCTCAGAGACTTTTATGAAAGAGGGGAGCTTCAACATCCCAGTTTCATGTTCCTAAGAGTTGAAATGGAAGAAATGGATGAAACTAGGGAAAAGCTTGAAGAAATGTTTGAAGAAGGAGTGCCACCACTACCTTGAAGTCCATCTACTATCTGAATAGATGAAGAATGGAAGCTGTCCATCAGTTGGACAGGCTTACCATTACCTACTCCCATCATCTACAGTCCAACTTGTTAAATTTCTATGTACATTAGTTGTACCTTGTTGCATTAGTTGTAACTTTTATTTTACATCAGTTGTAATCTGCTTCTGTATATCAGTTGTACTCCTGTAAAAACATATGTTGTTTATGTAATCAAAATCAGTATATATAAACTGATCTTTTACTTTACTTTGATGTTGTAATTTCATTTCAGCAAAATGTATTGTAAAAATATATAGTGATTATTGATAAAATCAGCTTAGACTGATTATTGCAAATAGGGGGAGATTGTTAGGCACAAAAAGGCCTCAGTCAAACCTACTGTAAGGTCTTGAACTAACAGATCTATCTAGACGCGGAACCGTCAACGAGTGTGGAATCCTCGTTAACGGGTAGACGGAAACAACCCTCACCAGAAACACGGAGACTATCAGAAGCTGCACGAACGACACACGAACGCACCTACGAACTGATTCTCACCGAAACGGCACTAACACTGATGATAAACTCGAAATCGCTTAATGCTTAATCACTCTCGAATTCTGCAAAAAGTCTAATAATATTTCGAGTCTATCCCTAATTATAGAGGCTAATTCGAGTCTGTCATGGGCTAAACTCGAATCCGGCCCAAAGCCCATTCGAGTTTGTCCTCACTGACATTCTCGAATCTGCCACTCAACACATTCGAATCTGCCCAATTGGCTTATTCGAATCTGACCTAGATTCGAACCTTAGCCCTTTGAGGATTCGAATTTACTCATTCAATTAATTAACTTAGAGTAGAAACTTATGTCTTTAACTTATGTTTGATTTTATCTTTGATCTTTATGTTTGAACTTCTTGTAATGCGTTACATTAAGTTCAAACACACAAACAATAATAATTATCAACCATATATAAACATATATATCTAACACTTGCTAAAACCCAATGTTGGATCACTTAGACTGCTATCGTCACACAGGGTGTACCAACAGACTCCCCCTTGACGATAGCTTCTAATAATTCACACATTTGATTAAGAACTTTGTTTATCATTTATTCAAACTACTTCCAGCATACAAACCTTTTTCAACACACACTTTAACTACATTCTCATATTTCCTAGCCTCACCATCCATATGAGTATCACTTGAAATTTTATGAGCATGCAAAATTTGAAGATCATCTCGAGAAAGGTTTACCAGATGAAGAGGATCATAGATTCTAAGAATCACATTTTCTTCAAAATCTTCCATCACTGCTTCTCCCGTTTCACTCTCAACGTACCACTAGTTCAGATTCTTCATGACATTCTGTGGCATAGGCTTGAGTGGCACCTTTCTTAGACATCTTACGGGTTTGTATTGAATCTTCATCCAAGGACGCCCAGTTAGAGGATCAATTCGAGAAGGATCCTCTACTCTTTTTCCTATCCTTGGATTCAGGCGTTCAAACTTCCTTGATCTTCCCTCTTTCCTTATGATTCTGGCAATTATATCTGCGTAGGGATCATTGCCGATATTAATCAGTTCTTTCCATGCTAACGCCTTGATCTCAATCTTCGGCAGTGAATTGAATGCTTTCAGAGTTCGCCTCAGGTACTGGAGCCCATCTTTTCTCTTGATTATGAATAGCTGCATTTCTCGATCAAAGAACCAGCTTAATATGCTTCCTGACAGTTTTCCAGTCCCCGGCACCCTTATCTTCTTTTTCAGCTCTAATTCCTTCTGCTCAGCCCTGAACCACAACTTTCTTTTCTCTTCATATGTTAGCTCTCTGAAAGGCTCTTCTGTTGATGACTCAACATTTAAAGCAGCATTCACCACTTCTATGTTAACAACATCATTCCCTTCTATCACATATGTATCAGTGATAGGATTTTGCTGCACGACGATCTCATCAGCTTCATCGTCCTCATCAGCACACACCTCATCATCTGATCTCCAATCAACAATCTCTTCAGGGACAAATTCTCCCTCTTCTAGTTCATCCATGTCCTCTTCAAAGTCAAATCCCAAGTCCATTGGGTCGTCATCGAGATCCATGAGAGCATCAATCATCTCACTTATCTCATAATCCATAGGTTTAGACGAACTGGCCTCTCCTACTTCACCTCCCAACTGACTTGGCTCCCCCTGAGATTGAGCAGCAGAAAAATCTACTGGCTCATTCTGTCTTTGAGAGCTGGGATCATTGCCTTGGTCTTCTTCATCATTATCATCCTCCCTGCGCACTTCTTGATCACGGCACGATGTCTCCCCCTGAGCCTGTAAAATTTTCATTAACTGCTCAATTAGGGAGCGCATCGACCTTATCTCAGCCGATTGATCGGCTACAAAAGTCTTCATTTCTAAGTTCTCTTCCTGAACTTTTTCCACAATCTTCTTCAATTCAGTATTCTCCTTATTAAGATCTGCATTATGCTTTTGAATTTCACCTATTGCTGTCATGAGGCCGAAGATTTGGATTTCTTGGAAGTCAACTCGAGCTTTAAGCTGCAAAAATCTTTGATTTTCTGTGTATGTGGCTGAGGTTGATGGGATGGATTGAACTGGAGTTGTAATGATCGGCGATGGGATGTATGGTTCATCACGAGGTGGTGGTGGTGGAATGGTGGTTTGAGGGTCCTGTTGTTGAGGAGTTTGAGTTTGAGGATTTTCATGTTGTTCTGCTGAGGCAGAAGACGAGCCTTGCATAAATCTATGACGCTTGGCTCGTTGCCTTGTCACTAATGGTGCAACCTCTTCTTCTTCAAAATCAGAGTCATCAGACTCTCTCGATGCTCGCCTCCTTGAAGCTTCTTCATTAATCACCACTACTCTAGATCCATAAGTTTCTATTCGAACTGCTGGTTCAGTAGATACGGACTCTGGAGCTTCAACCTCTATGTCCTCCATTTCTTCTGACTCAGTGGCAGATGATGACTCATCATTACCAGTCTGCTCTGGTTCATATTCGTCAACATCCCTAAGCACATCTTCTTCTCCCTCTGGAGGCTCAAGCAATTCTCCAATTAATGCTGCAGATATTTCTTCATTGGCGTGAGGACCTGCTTCCCAGATTTCATGTAATGTCTGACACAATTGATCAGATTCACTTGGGACATTCGAAGGGCCCGCCTCTTGTACTTCTGGCTGTTGACTTGTGGAAGGCCTAGATGCCTGAGTCTGACTCACAGTAGCTCTTTGTCTTCTCCTTTGTGGTTGTGCGCGCGGTTGTTGTTGTTGTTGTTGCGGTGGCTGTCTGGCTTGAACTTCCACTTCTCCTGCCCAGTTGGCAGTATCTGGTGCTTCAAAATTCCTATCCAAAACAGCTCCAAATAACGGTCGCTCGACCGGAACCGCCAACCTTCCTCTGTGCGAGGAGCAATCAGCAAAAATTCTATTATCCATCACCGCTACACTTTGGATCTCATTTAGCTGCGGTAAATTCGGCAAGAAGTGCCTGATGAGCATCATTATGAATCGTGGATACAGCAGATTGTTGATGCTCTGGAGCGGTGATTTGATGAACGAATTCTGAGAAAAACATTTCCGAAAAGCTGAAAGGCCGATTATATATTAAGGCGATCATCCCAGATTGGATCTTCGAGACTATATAGTCAAAACCGGATTTCTTTGCTGCAAAACAAACCATAAACACATGAGCCAAAAATCTCCATTGGCCAATAAGCCCGCTCTTCATGTAAGATGCCTTTGTAACATCCAGGCTGTAACCCATCCTTTGAAAAGCTGCCTGCCTAATACTTAGGGGAAAGTCAATAGGCCCAGACTCTTCTTCCTGAGATCCTAGCTGCAAAACTTGACGCAGCATATCGGCAGAAAACACCAACGGTTGACCTGCGATCCTTGTTCTCAGCACTGTCGGGGTGACAGAGCAATCCACCTGAAGATGATCATAGAATTGGCGAACATAGGGAATAACAATCTGAATATTGTGAGACAATGCAAAAGCAATCCTAGATTCTACAAGGAAATCCATCATTTGACGAAAGCCCTGCGCCTCAGGGATATGATGGTCGGGGGGAATGACCATATTGTGCTTCGGCACAAATACTCGAACAGCCATATCTGCACAAAAGATAAAATATTAGAAGTATTAAAAATCAATAAACTTGCTTAAATTCAAATTTGTTTTATTTTGAACTTGTTTAAGTACAAAATCCAACACAAATGAATTTCTACAAGTTTAATTAAATTTAAATTGAATAATTCAAATAAAATGACAGATTCGAATAGACAGATTCGAAGACACCCTATTTCGAGTTTGATGACAGATTCGAATGTAATGGTCTTCTCGAGTTTACTGACAAACTCGAGAATGTCCACGAACATATTCGAACAATCGTCGGCCCAATTCTTCATCAAAACCCATGATTTTAACCATTTTGAACTTAGAAAATCACATACATTAGTCCAACTAGGTTCTAATCACTGATTTATGTATTTAATTTGACTATTTACTGGTCCAAACTTTGTAATTTTGGAAAACACGACTTAGACCCATAAACCTTCAAAAATCGATGATTTTGGCTTAGATGGTGTATAAAACTACATGAATCTTGTACAACCCAGTTGTTTGTACCTAGAAGTATCAGTAGAATCGAACACTTTAGCAAGAAACTCGACAAATTGTCGTTTTTGTGAAAAACGGTAGATTCGAGGAAGTAGATTCGAAGTCGCCAAATAGATTCGAGAGGGTAGATTCGAAAATAGATAGGAGTAATGACAGTTAATGTTACCTATTTATAACACCTACCTTCGAATATATGGCCAAAGTCGAATCTACTGACAGATTCGAAACCACCAAATTTCGAGTTTGTCCTAAACTCGAATTACACCAAATACTTAGAAAAATTTCGAAAATTTTGAAATAACTTCAACTTTTTCAACCTTTTCAACGGTATTGTGTAACGGAGTAAACTATGCCAAATCTTTTACCCTAAGCACAAGATTTTTCACGCAGTGTTTATTTTATCCAACTATGAACGCACCCTCAATAATTTTTGACCTTTTTCCTAAGTAAGAAATAAAATAAAATAAAATAAAATAAACTAAGGTAAAATACACTAAAATAAAATAAAAACTAAGTAAAAACAAAATTTAAAATTTTGACTAAAAATTTAACTTAGACTTAAGCTATACTTATTAAAATTTACAACCTAAGCTAAACGCTAAACAGAATAATTTTGATGAGTATAGTCAAAGAAAGGTTCAATCAGATAGTGGTGTCAGATACTCACTTTCAGTACTTAAACTTTCACACTTAGGAATTTTTGATTCCTTTGATTGTTTGTCGTGACATACCCATTTAGCCGATTGTTGGTATTTACCCCTTTAAACATTCTACATTTCGGAATATCCCTTGGCATTTTTATTTATCATGAAATTATCTTACGTGACTCAGACATAGACATACTTTTATTATCAAGGCATACAGACAAAGATTCTAACTTGTTGGTATTTGCAAACTTTCTTTAAAAGACAAACATCGGACACAGGTCTGTATTTTCATACAACAAAGTGTCTTAGTACGACTTAAGGTTTAGTCTTAAAGTTAGCAAGACAGCGGTGACAGGTCTGTACCGACGTACAACAAAGCGACATATCTTGCCAACCCGAATCTAAACAGAGGCAACAGGTCTGTACTTACGTACAACAAAGTTACATGTTTTCGACTCTCAATTTTGTATGATTTTTCTATTCTTTCCATTTTAAGATGTATTTGATGTTGCCATACATCCCCAAAAAGTTTGCATACCTCATTTAGACTCAAAGTTTGTATGTCTTGTACATAAAAATTAAGACCGATTGGTCATATATCTAAGTTAGTGACACGTTTGACTTTTCTCGTGAATACTTTATTTGCCTTGAGACTCCCTAGATGTATGATGCCTACCAACACATCAAACTAAAATAAAGTATAACACTTAGAATTTTAGGTGCATTATGTGTGAAAGCCTAAACACTTAGAGTTTGTAACGACTGTGCTAATTTTCGTCACTTTGAACCTATGCTTCTAAGACTTAACTCCTTTTCTGATATTCTCTTTTTTTTTGTATTTTTATGATTTTCTCTCTTTTTTCTTTTGTTTTTCATAAGAAAAAGCACTAAAAGAAGATAACCTACTAACTTACTAAAAATAGAAACTTACCAAAAATAGAAACTATCCTAAATTAGCAGACTTACTAAAAAGAAAGAAATACTACAACTATAAAAGGAAATAAACTACTACTACTAAGGTCAAATTACTCTGGGTTGCGCATTCCATTCAGTTGAATTAAATACTCAAACCGTGACTTATCAAATGCTTTGGTAAATAAATCTGCATTATTATCTTCCGTTGCCACTTTTACCAATTTGATTAAGTTCTTTTCAGCACAATCACGAATAAAATGATGCCTAATGTCTATGTGCTTTGTTTTGTTGTGTTTAACTAGATTATTCGTTATAGAATTGTAGATTGATTGTCTATCCTAATTGGAGTTTGAGTGTAAGCCAAACCGTAATCCCGCAATTGTTGTTGTATCCACAGAACCTGTGAGCAGCAACTACCAGCAGCAACATACTCGGCCTCGCACGTTGACACGGATACCGACGTCTGTTTCTTGCATTGCCAGGATACCAGTCTCCCTCCTAGGAAGTGACAACCTCCAGTTGTTGATTTGCGCGTCAAGCTGCATCCTCCGTAGTCAGAATCCGTGAATGCCTCCAACTCTAGATCTCCCTCCGCGTGATACCAAAGTCCCAGCTTCGGTTTCGACTTGAGGTATCGTAGAATCCGCTTCACAGCTTTCATGTGCATCTCCTTCGGATTAGCTTGAAACCTAGCACAAATACACACAGCAAACATGATGTCAGGTCTTGAAGCAGTTAAATACATAAGTGATCCAATCATGGCCCGGTATAACGTCGGATCCACATCGGTATCACTTTCAGTACCCGATCCGAGATTGTGATTCACTTGAATCGGCGTGCTGAAATGGGCAGTCAATTTTGTTCCTTCCATCCCGAAGCGCTCTAATATGTCATAGACATACTTCGTCTGATGGATAAACATACCATCCTTCTTCTGGTCAACTTGTAACCCCAAAAAGAAATTTAACTCTCCCATAGCACTCATCTCGAATTTCGACTTCATCACCTTCTCGAAATCTTTGCACATCTGTTCGTCTGATGAGCCAAAAATGATATCATCGACGTACACTAGTACCAAGATGAAGTGTTCTCCCTTTCTCTTAACAAACAGCATACTATCTATCCTACCCCTTTCAAACCCGTTCTCTAATAAATGGTTGGATAGAGTCTCGTACCACGCCCTTGGTGCTTGATGCAATCCATATAGAGCCTTATCTAAACGATATACTCTATCAGGATATATTGGATCTGTAAATCCGGGCGGCTGTTCTACATACACCAGCTCCTTCACTTTCCCGTAGAGGAAAGCACTCTTCACATCTAGTTGGTATACCTTAAAGCCCTTGAAGGAGGCAAAAGCTAGAAACAACCTAATGGCTTCCAGCCTTGCTACTGGCGCAAACACCTCGTTGTAATCGATTCCCTCCTCTTGGTTGAAACCCTTTACAACTAACCTAGCCTTGTTGCGAGTGACTATACCCCGATCATCTCTCTTGCACTTAAAAACCCATTTGGTTCCTATTGCAACTTCTCCTCGAGGTAATGGAACTAACTCCCACACTTCTAGTTTCCTAAACTGTGAAAGTTCTTCCTACATCGCTTCAACCCAGGAGTTATCCTTAAGTGCCATTGCACATTCCTAGGCTCTACTTGCGATATGAAACACGAATAGAGACAGGTATGATATGCCTCGGAGTCATTTATCACCGACAACAATACTGTGTTGTTATTTAAACTACTCCTAGTCCTCACACCCTCGTTAGGATTTCCTATAATGCTTTCTATAGGATGGTTCGTGTTGATCCTAGAGGTCTCTATCTCGTCAACTCTCAGATTATCTCCTAAGTTAGATCCTATTTCACCTAATGGGGGAACAACCTCAGTTTCTACATTTTCCTCCTCATGGACATTTTCCTCAGAGTTGGAACTTGTTGCTTGAGTCTGATTCTCAGTGGTAGGTGCTTCTGGATCAGCAACTTCTAGAGATCCATCTCCAGTCGCAGTAGGCTTGGATGCGGATTGAAATGTAGTCCTCGGAAAGATATGACCATCGTCATTTAGGTGCAACGTCGCCATATCCTTTTCGATTGTACCTGCATTTTCATCCAAAGGAATGTTAAATGACTCAAATAACGTATCATAGTCAAATATCCATTCCGGACCTGTTTGGGGTTCATGTGTATAACTTGTGACTTCAATATTATACACAATCTCAACCGTACCATTCGTTTTGTTAAAAACCCGTTTGTTTGGTGAGTTCGGCACATAACCTAGGAAGTATCCTTCGTCAGCCTTTTCACCAAACTTCGGTTGATGTTTTGTACGCAAAAGAGGGCATGGTACCCCAAACGGTTCGAATCCAGTTAAATTAGGTGGCCGCTTATTCAAAATTTCATAACAGGTGTTGTTCAAAGATTTGACAGTTAGGACTCAGTTTAAAATATGACATGCGGTATTCACTGCCTCCCCCCAAAACATGGTAGGAAGCTTTGAATCCGACAACATAGCCATAGCTGCCTCAATCAGTGTCCTGTTTTTACGTTCGGCCACCCCATTTTGTTGAGGTTCATATGGTGCACTAAATTGATGCACTATGCCCTTTGAGAGGCAATATACACCAATTACAGTATTTTTGAACTCAGTTCCATTATCACTTCTTATCCTTTTAACCCGTGTTTCGTAGGAATTCTCCACTTGGTTTAAGAACCCGATGAGCTTGGAAGTCGTCTCGTCCTTTGTACCTAGAAAGAAAACCCAAGAAAATCGTGAGTAATCGTCAGTGATAACTAAACAAAACCAACTACCTCCAATACTCCGTTTGTTGATTGGACCGAAAAGATCCATATGCAACAAATCGAATGTTGAGGTTATGGAGTTCTGCGTCTTGGACTTGTGTGTCTTCTTATGTTGTTTGCCCTTCTTTCATGGTAGACACTTGTCCTCGAACTGAAATCTCTTCATAGGCACACCTTGCACCAACCCATTTAGGTGCAAGTGAGCCATGCGTCTGTGCCACAATACTGATTCTGTTTCTGAAGCTTTGGATAACAAACAGATTGGCCCCATCGAAGTATCCGGCTTGTTCATATCAAGCATGTACAAGTCATTCTTCCTTGGTTCCCGCATCAATATCCATTCTTTAGGAATCTTGAATCCCGGTTTTAGCACTAGCGCTTCAGTGTCAGTAAACAGCACTGAATTCTTCCTATCACAGATTTGAGATACGCTAATGAGATTATGAACCAGTTTATCAACGTGATAAACTTGATCCAAGGTAATCGTCCCATTAGTGACTTCTCCAGTTCCAGTGATGGTTCCTCCTTTATTTCCCTCGAATGATACAAATCCCCGATTCCCACCCTTGAAGTCTGTAAGGAGACTTCGTTCCCCTGTCATGTGCCTGGAGCATCCACTGTCGACGAACCATTTGTTGTTTAGACCTGTGGTAATCTCCTGCACATGAAAGAAAATAGGTTAGTTATCACGGGGAACCCAAGCCATAACTGACTTGGTAATACCATTCTCGTCCACATACTTAAACTCTTTCAAATACCCATCTCGCCTTTCAGGTGACTTGGGTCGTTGAACAGGAGTTTGTTGTGGTGCCGAGTGATGTAAGTTCACTCTTTGCCTTTGAGTAGGCATTTGTTGTGGAGCTCTCGAATAATTCCGATTATATTGCATTTCAGATTGTGATCCCTGAGCTCTTACCGGTGCGTAATGTCTAACAGGAGTATGTGACCTAACTGGAGTGTGTGCCCTGCTAGGTGTTGTGCTCCTATAGACTTGTTGAGGTGCTGACCTAGATTGATTAATGACACGATTCGGTGAATTTGTCCTAACCACTTCTTTTGGTCCAACCTTTACCGGTGTTTGTTTCACAACTTATTTTGGTGCAGCCTGCACAGTTTTCTCGGTACTCTGAGAACCACTAGTGCTCGCCACACTTGTTGAGGGTTTAGGCTGTTCTGGCTTCACTGTCTTAGGTGTATTATCAACTTTCCTATGTGGACAAGTAGAAGCTACATGCCCCCTCTCGTGACATCTAAAGCATGACATTTTGTCTATTGGCTTCTTTTGTGAGCCCTTAGTCTTATGTGTGTCACTTGTGTCCTGTTCTTTTTGAACATCTATCGCGACTGGTTCGTCGTCCTGATCATTAAAATCAATTTTATGTTTTCCTGCAGGTGTTTCACTGGAGGAAGCCACAAATTTGACTTTCTTAACCTTGACGGTTGTATCAGTCACCTTAGGTGTATTCTCTACTACAGGCTCAGATATAGGTGTAGGTATGTCCTCTAAGTCTACTGATTTATCAGTTTTCTCCTGAGGTTGAGGCACATAGTTTGCATTAAAAGGTGGAGGAATTTCATGAAATCCTAGACCTACAGGTTTTTTAGATTGGCGTTGAGCATCTAAAACTTTCCCTAGGTTCAGACTTGAATTCCTAAACTTCTCTAGCTTACTATTGGCCTCTGCTACCTTTACCTTTGTTTCAGCTAGCTCTATGTCTTTGTCCTTAAGATTTTTGGTTAAGGCCTCTACATGCTCATACATAAGTTCTAACCTAACACACTGCTCACTCAGTTTGTCTTTCAGAACTATTACATCTTGAGCATCAGCCTTAAGTTTTTCTCTAAGATCTTGCTTAATATCGTTTAGGCTAGCGTTATTAGCCTTTAAAGACTCATTTTGAGCAGTTATGGTTTGATGTGATTCTAAGACTAGATTTAACCTATCGTTAGAAGTAACACATAACAAGCATAATTCATGAAAAAGAGAGTAAGTCAGACTAACCTTTGTGTGGTCGGATTCCACGTTGGCCAATTGAGCGGCAAACTCCAGATTTGTCTGATCATTCGTCTTCTCCACCCACATCGGACTGCTTTCCCTTGTGGTCTGCTCTTCCCCTTCACATCCATTCTCCGTGACTTCAGCCATAAAAGCCCGAGCATTTGATTCCGGATGTGAACTCCAGTCATAGGTACCATCCAGCTGTCTGTCTGATGTGACATTTGATAGTAGACCAGCTAGATTGGCTTGACCGGCAGATGAACTCGGAAGGTACCGTTGTTGAGACTGATTCTGAAACTGTCCCTGATGCTGACTCTGCCCTTGGTACGTATCTACCTTCGGTCTCTGACATTCTCTGGCGAAGTGTCCCAGACCTTGACAGTTGTAGCACTTGACCTTGGACTTATCAAATCCAATTCCCTTATTGTTCATCGTCAGATTCCTCCCAGTTCGTTTGATGAATCTTTTAACCCGTTGGGTTACCATGGCCAGTTGCCATTTAAGGTCCATCTCCTCAAGATCGTCAGGGTCAACCTGATCATAGTCTTCATCCCAGAGTGCAGGATCGTTAATTTTCCCTTGAACGCAGTTCCCGTATGCGACCACAAATGAAGCAAGCAAGTTCAAATGTTCTTCCGCTGATTTAGCGCTCATGGGCATCATAGAATAGCTCTGAGATGTTGTCGCCTGTGCTGCTTGAGGTTGCTCTTCTTCTGATCTTCCCAACCCTAAGAACGCTCTGTTCAGTGTGTCATCAGACTCTGCTGGTGACGACGTTTCTCCGGTGAAAAACGCTGTAGCAGTCTTCAGATCGGCGGTCGCTGAAGGTTTTGTTGATTTTCCAAAATACATCGCCGGATTCTGGACTTGTTCGTAATCAGTTTCGGCCTTCAGTAGCTCGAAATGATAAGCTCGCAACGTTCCCACAATATCCTCCAGAGATTGGGTATAATACTTATCCTCATTAAGCTTTATCATTGCCACATACATAGCCCATTTGGCTGGTAAGGCATCAAGAAGCTTATTGTTCTTGTCGGTGTCAGTATACTCAATCCCGTGACTTTCAAGCTCCGTCAATAGATGATAGAGCCGGGTGATGGTATCATCCAGCTGTTCATCCTTTAACGCCTTGAAAATCGCAAACTGTTGTTTCAACAGCTCCATACGCTTTCTCCGAACCCTTGGATTACCCTCACATCTCTTTTCCAGTGACTCCCAAAGTTCCTTAGATGTCTTCTGAGTCCGGAATGTGTGTAGTATATCCTGAGGCAACGCCATACGTATTATTGAGAAAGCTCTGTTCTCAGCTTCATAGAGTTTCTTATCATCTTCCTTCATCATCTGATAAGATAGAACTCTCTGACGGCCTTCAACTTCAGAAATTGGTGGAATGTATCCTTCGTCAATACACACCCACATGCGCATGTCATTAAAGCGCACAAAATCGGCAAACCGATCTTTCCACCAATAGTAATCCTCGAGTTTCATCAGCTTAGGCGGAGTGTTTGCCTTCCCGACCTCGTGGTCCATTTCTAGGAATTTTTGAAGATTTGACATCTTTTCGAAAGTAATTGAATTGAACTTAATTAATTTAATTCGAAACTAATTTGAGTAAATTCTTTTGAATCTAGTTGATTCGAATATAATTAAATTCCAATTTATTTTGGATTAAATTCGATTAAGTTTTGTAAGTCAATTAAATTCGAAAGTGATGACAGATTCGAAAATCCCCCAAACTCGAAGGTTAAGGCAAACTCGAACACTTCAGTAGAATCGAAGCCCTATTCGAAACTAGACTAAACTCGAAGCAAACTCGAATGTAAGTAGACTCGAGGCCCCTATCGATGTAGCACAAACTCGAATTAGACTCGAAACAGTGTTTATTAAACTCGAGAGGAGCGGATTTGGTTAAACTCGAGACTAAGATTAACCCTAATTACTCCTAACAGATTCGAGCGCCGCAAACTCGAAAAACGGCTAACACTTCGATTTCTTTACGTTTTGCAGATTAAATCAATATTTTTATAAAGAAAAATATTGATTTCGATCAAAAACGTGAAAAACAACAGAGTATTTCCCGGATAAGAATTTGCTAAGCTCGTAAAACACGAAAAACACGAATATGAGAGAAAAACCGTCCAAAAAGCGTCAAGAAACCTAGAATGTATCTAGATGAACACCAAGAACACCCCGTAGTCTCTGATACCACTTGTAAGGTCTTGAACTAACAGATCTATCTAGATGCGGAACCGTCAACGAATGCGGAATCCTCGTTAACGGGTAGACGGAAACAACTCTCACCAGAAACACGGAGACTATCAGAAGTTGCACGAATGACACACGAACGCACCTACGAACTGATTCTCTCCGAAACGGCACTAACACTGATGATAAACTCAAAATCGCTTAATGCTTAATCACTCTCGAATTCTGCAAAAAGTCTGATAATATTTCGAGTCTATCCCTAATTATAGAGGCTAATTCGAGTCTGTCATGGGCTAAACTCGAATCCGGTCCAAAGCCCATTCGAGTTTGTCCTCACTGACATTCTCGAATATGCCACTCAACACAATTGAATCTGCCCAATTGGCTTATTCGAATCTGACCTAGATTCGAACCTTAGCCCTTTGAGGATTTGAATTTACTCATTCAATTAATTAACTTAGAGTAGAAACTTATGTCTTTAACTTATGTTTGATTTTATCTTTGATCTTTATGTTTGAACTTCTTGTAATGCGTTACATTAAGTTCAAACACACAAACAATAATAATTATCAACCATATATAAACATATATATCTAACACTTGCTAAAACCCAATGTTGGATCACTTAGACTGCTATCGTCACACAGGGTGTACCAACACCTACTCTGCATCTTAGCGGGAGATTTTTAATCAAACTTGTTTGATACACTTGAAGGTATAATTTAAGGCCTGTTAATGCCTTATTGAAACCTGAAAAGTGATTTGCAATATAAGTCAAAACTGTTTACCCTGTTGCATTAGTTGAAACAGAGGCAGTCCAAGCTGTTCTGTCTGCTGAACAGGCTGGACATAAACTATCTACGCTGCTCTATTCTGCTGAGCAGCTTGGATAGATTCTAAGTGTTCTGTTCTTTGTGAACAGAACCTGTTCCTTGTGAACAGAACCTGTTCTTTGTGAACATGCTAAACACCTTATGGAATATGTTTCCAAGTCCTCATGTATTGTTTTTGGTTACAAGATCAGTTTAAAAGTTGAAGACAAAGTGGAAAATAGAACATGCAAAAGCCTGTCTACGTTGTTCTGTTACATGAAGACAAAAGGATATTTGAAATGGGTGACAGACCATTTCTTATATCAAAATGTCCTTAACAAAAGAAGAAAGATGCAAAGTTGACATTCCTCTTTTGGTTAAAGCCTTATGCAACAGAGACAAAAAGGAAAAGACAAAGATTCTGCCACAAGAAGACAAGTCTGCTTTATCAAAATGTGCAGAAAAGTTGTTTTGTCTTTTTGGAAAGACATCCCACTATCTCATCGTCCAATGAAGAAGCTTCACTGAGATTCTCAGTGAGAGTATAAAAGGAAGCTTCTAAGGATTGTGAGACAACCAAGAGTGAGAAATTCAGATCGTGCATTGAAGTGTGTTATTCCATGCATGCAAGTCTGCTCGAATAAAACAGTAACGTGTGTCCAAGCTGTTCTTATTCAAGTTGTCCATCTGGGTCTTGTAAAATCAGTGAGTTCATCTAAGTGAGTGTATTCATTGTATCTAGTCTGAGTGTGTCTTAGATTAGTTGAACATCTGTTGTATCTGTCATCTCAGCTTGAACCTTTCCGAAGTCAAGCTTGTTTGTAATTAGCACTTGTTAATAGTATACACAAACATTGAGAAAAGAGTGTTGAGTTTTAATTTGCTGTATTCACCCCCCTCTACAGCTTAGAACAATACACTAAAGAAACCTTTTGGGACCTACATGTATCATGTTTTGTTGTGAGAAATTCAACTTTCGATTCGATAGCATCATAAATGAATCTTCGGGTGGAACTAAAACATGATTGTGTTTCTCCACAAAATCATACACCTTATACTTGTGTTTATTTTCTTTCATCATCCGGATTCGTAATTCTGCTAGACAATCACTTCGATCACTTGGAACGGTACGTTTACGCTTTATTTTATTGTCATCCAAAGTTGTGGTTTTTTTTTGTTATTTTAAGGAAGACCTTGCTTTTTACATAAAAGCACTCTTAAAGTTATATCCCCATCATGGTTTTTCTTTTGAGTTGATCTTCGTACCTCAATGCCTGCTAACATTGCATAATGTTCGTAGAATGAAATTGCCTCTTCCAAAGTATTGAATATCTGATATTTAATGGGCTTGAAGTTATAAGGTACACTTGGTAACCAATATTGTGTACCACCTGGGGATATGTCATTACACATCGTGTCTCTTGCAACAACAGGGCCTGTATTGACAAATTTAATGTAAAATGACAATTGAACATAAGATGTGAACACATATGAATGAGTAGTGAAATTGCAGCATGAAAATAGCAATGCAAACACTGTTAACATTAATATAGAAAGTAAGTTATTAATATACATCATATACATATTTAATGCTAATTTAATGTAACATTAGAACTCAACATAACAAGTGAACATATATGAAGGAGAAGTGAATATGCAGCCTGAATAAAGTAATGGAAACTCAGTTATCATTACATAATATAAATGTAGTAGACAACTGTGAAAGTGTGCAAAATATATGTTAGCCTCTAAAATAGTGTATAATTAAATATAATAAAAGTCTAGGTTCAATTTGTAAAATAGGAAAAGTTTACTTTGGGTGGAATCTTAATTTCCTAGTCTTTGAGAGGAGTGTTTGGACAAACTCCCAAAGTAAGCTTAGGTATAAATAATCTTGTTCTCCTAGGGTTTAGAAGAAGCCACAAAGGAGCCTCCATCTAGCCTGCACCTAAGTGTGTGTTTTGAGAGTGTGAATGTTCATAGAGATTGAGTGTCAAAATTCTCTCTTCTAATCTTCATAGTTCGTAATACAAATCATTTGGTTTTATGTGTTGGAGTGCAAAATATTCTGGGAATCAAATCTCTCAATTGGTATCAGAGCAAGAAGATTGGATTTCAACTTGAAATCTCAGATTTGTTCGTGTTCTTCACAAAAAAACGTCATGAAATTGGGCTGAAACTTCAGAAAATCACCAAAAATTCATATGATGTCTGTTTGAGCTAATTTTTGGATAAGATGTGCAAGTATAACACAGCAACTCCCTGTAAACATTTCAGAGGCTAACTCCATATATCGAGGGAGTAATCAAAATTTTACTATTCTGATCATTTTCAGTTACATTTTTTGTTTTAATATTTTTTATTTGAGTGCTCTACTTGTTGAAATGATCTGAAATTTTGCATGAATGATCTTATATATTAGTTAATTTGTTCTGGAAATTTTGATGATCTAATTTGAAGTATCCAAGGAGTAATTGCATTTTTTAGATCTAAATGTTCTTTGTGTTCTTCGTAAAAATCCACGGTTTTGCTCTTAATTTATATTTTAATATTCTGTTTTTGCTTGGTATTATATTCCATAATCATAAGCAATAAATCTTGTACTGATTTCGAGCATTTGTTGTTCAATCATTATAAGTTTTTCTTGTTTAATTGGTGAAATTGTTAATCGGAATTTTTTTTTGGTGTGTTATTCTCGGTTCTTGCTTAAAAATCCATATTTTTAAGTGTTTTTGGATACTTGTTTGTCACAAAACTTGTTTCTAAATTCAAACCAAACATATAGAAATTCTGGAATTTAATTAACAATTTCAAATTCGGACCATCAGAAATTCGGACCAATCCGAAATTCCGACCATAAGAAATTCGGGCCCATCCGAAATTCAGGCCCACCTAAAATTCGGACCAATATGAAATTCGGGTCCATCAGAAATTCAGGCCCATCCGAAATTCAGGTCCATCAGAAATTCGGACCCATTCGAATTTCGGGTCCAAACTTCATTCCATCCGAACTTTTGACTTTCAGTGCTTCCAGATGCCATAACTTTTGACTGGAACATCGTTAGAGGGCCTACCATACGCCAAAACGAAGCTTGAAACGAGATCTACAATTACTATGATGGACAAAGCCAGTTTGGTAAATTTTCGAGGCCCAATTCCACTCCAGAAAAAAGTTACTGGCATTTGTCTACAGAAAAGCTGAAATTTCAACGTGAAAAACTCATTTCTGATCCACGTTTCACCAACTTACCAACCTCGGATACATCTGAACTTGTGAAGTTTCTGAGTTATTCCAATTTCCAATCTAGAAGATCCACCTTTTGCACTCCACAATCATGACTCAATGATTCTCCACACATGAGAAGACTGTCGAGGAGGAGAAAGTTGATATATCTCCAGTCTATCTCATGAACCACTCCAAACAAGTACAAAGTTCTTCATCTTCGACTGATTTATCTGATATACGATCCTTATCTGATTTTAAATCTAGTGATGCATTTTATAAACTGCATGCACAACTACATGAATTAAAGAATGAATTGATTGCTGAAAAAAGAATAATCCACTTTGTATAAAAAGAAATGGCTAAACAACCATGAGGTGGTAAAGAAAGTGTTAATTGAAAAGTGGATGCTGAGGATAGGAATATTTACCTTAAGAGTTGTATGGATACAATCACTGAGGAAAAGAATTCCTTGAAGTCTGAAATGTCTGTTCTTTCAAAACGCTTAGAGTCCGTAAGTATGAAAAACTTAGACAATCTGGGTAAATACAAAATGATAGAAGAAGAGAGAATAGGTTTGTACTCACGAATGAAAACCC
This sequence comes from Centrapalus pauciflorus, assembly GCA_020465985.1. Lineage (NCBI taxonomy): Eukaryota > Viridiplantae > Streptophyta > Magnoliopsida > Asterales > Asteraceae > Centrapalus > Centrapalus pauciflorus. The sequence continues at coordinate 13,527 of JAANYP010007337.1, read as the reverse complement.
AAGATGATGAATTTCTAAAAAGGGGTCAAACTGAACAAACTATTCATCTAAATCAACCCAAAAAGACTAGCTTTTATCATTTCAAATAAGGAATTAGTTTTAAAAATCCTAAGTATTTGGAAAAGGTTGGTCTGTATTGCCTATTTTTTATGATATGAGGTATATGGGTGCTGGGTTTAAGTCTTTTGTTTACCAATCATCAGAAGAAGTTTTAACCCAACACGATGAGAAACGAAGTGAAAATAGAGAAAAGGAAATGTCTTTTAAATATGATGAACTAAATGAGAGTTATCCTTATAGAGTACCTACTCTAGACTCTAGAGGAGGACTTCTTGTCTAGCTATTCATCAGCTGAAATGAACGTCGAACCTGTCAAATCAATCCCTCATCTTTACATTTCTAACAAAGTTCTTCAGCATAAAATAAAAATTTTGGAAAAGGAATTAAAGACAGCTCGAAAGAAAGCTCTTGGTTATCAAGAAGCTCTTCTCAAGAGCGAGGAAAAATTGGCAAGTCAAAGTTTTGAACAAAATGTAGAATCACTCATCTACAAATAAAAGTTTGACATGGTTTCAGAAAGATTAGTTTCTCACTTAAAAGACTCAAAAGTTTCTCATCCTATCAAAGTCCCTCTTGCATCATCTGAAAAGGGTAAAGCCAAGATTGAAGTTCCTCCTGTCATTTGTGAAGGTGAGTGCTCAACATCTTCCAAAGCTGATGTTTCAAAGAAGACTCAGAGTCAATCTAAGTCTTCCAAGAAACCCACTCACCAAGGAAATTTCTCTAAGTCTAAGTCTTCCAAATGTACAGAATCTCATTGTTTTGTTCCTACAGATCACGCAAGAAGGATTCCTAAAAAAAACACCTCTTGATTTTTAAAGTTTCTATGTGAAAAAGGCAGTCATGCCTGAATCTTTGTGAAAATCGATAATAGTGTTAGTGTGCCTGGAAAGGATGTTGTTAGTAATCATTTGAAATACTCTTTTTGCAATCTGTTTCATTTATGTCCAAAAAGTTTTCGGCGTGCTGTTCCTGAAATGACTAAGTTTGTACCTTATCCTGGAAAATGGAATCGCCGCCATTCTAAGAAAACAAAAGTACATGCCTCATCACCGCCTGACAAATTGGAAAAATTATCGCCAAAGGCCAAGCCTAAGGCATTTCCAAAGTCACCCAAGCCAAAGGTTGTTCCATTACCTAAGGCTATCTCAAAACCAGTTGGACCCATATACAAATGGGTGCCAAAAGGTTCTGCATTTAAACACATGTCAAATGTTAAATGGATTCCTATTGTTGTGTTGTTACATGATGATGGAAATCCTAAATCTAACAAGAAAGGACCCATCCTTCGATGGGTACCAAAATTGGTTTAATTTTATGTAGATGATTTTCAGATCACTTCAGACTAGAACCCGTTCTTGTCAGGATCTAAACTTAACTAACCAAGACTAACTGATTTGAATTTATCAGAGTATAAATCAATAATCTTGTATTTAATCAAAGTCTAATTAAGAAGTTTGTGGAATAACACTTAATTATTTTGATAAAAGCTTTCAGAATCAATAGCAAATAAACACAAGTAATAATCAAAACTGCTTGTATTGCTGAATCAGAATGATTACAATCACCTCTAATCTGTTTGATTAGACGAAGAACACAAATTGTTCTTAGGGTTTTACAACCTTAGAGGCTTATGAAAACTTAAACAAAAAGAAATTACAAACTTGAATATGCAGAAAACTTCTATACAATAGAAAGACCTATTCTATATATTTATAATGCTTCTTGATTTGTTTCCTTGAAGGACTCTGACTTCTCTGATAGTAGATATGCTGGAATCTTTATGAAGATATTGTTTCCTGAATATCAGCACTTTCTGTTTATGAAACCGTTGAGCAGCTTGAATCTCTTAGCAGTTTGAGCAGAGCAGCTTGAGTGAAATTGCTCTGGCAGCATGAACTTTTACACTAGCAGCTTGAGATTCTTCAACTAACAGCATGAACTTTGTACTTACATAGAAATTCTACTAACAGTATGAGAAGTCTAACTAACAGCTTGAACTACTTAGAATATTTCCCAACAATCTCCCCCTAACTTAAATTCTTTATACAAGACTTTAAGTTCTATAAAAATAAGGAAATAAACAAGTATACTGTTACTTACAAACCAAGGCTTTCAAAAACTTACAACTGTGCAAGTTTCTGATTGACAGCCTTCAAAAATTTTCTCTTCAAATCTTCTCTATCACAGTATATTCTTACTGACCTCATCTGAAGTAATATAGCCTTTGGAAGATCAAGAAACTCAAACTTGAAGAACATACCAGATCCATCTGTAAATCTGATTCTGTAGGTCTTTAATTTGACGAACAGATCAACCTGTTTGACCTTCATCTCCCTTGCATTCTCTATATCTTTCCTTATAGATTCAGGATCAGTAATACTTTGCAAATCTTTAATGGCTTGCTTGACTTGTGGGAGGGAAGATCTGACTTGAGTTGCAGTCCCAACATGATACATTCTAATTAGCTCATCTCTGGTCATCCCTTCAGCCATATGCATTATGCTCTTGTACTCTTCTTCTGGACCAGATTCCCTTCTTACTACAAACTGATATCTTATGTCAATGTTGTCCATTGACTTAGCATACCAATAATTAATAAGAGGTTTTGTAAAATCATGTTGGTCTAAGGATTTCTCTATCTCCATCACCTTTTGCAGCTGATGCTCAAAAATCACCCTTTTGACCTGATCAAGCTTTGCTTGTGAGATTGGCTCTGTTTGAGGAGAAGGAGCAACAGCTTGAACAGAAGGAGCAGGATCACTGGCAACAGTTTGAACATCACCTGTACCAGCTTGAACTGGTTCTTGGGATCTTTGGACTTTTTGGGAGACTTTGGCTTTCTTTCGTTTGTCCATCTCTTTGTCATGGATATCTTGCAGCCTTTCTGTGCTCATGGACTGAGCCATCTTCTTTGGAATACCTGCTGCAAAGGCAAAATTAATTAAAAATCTTCTATGCTCAGCCTTTAAATTCCCTGTTGGCATCTTCCTCTTCCTTACACCTTGCTTGACCACAAACCCTCTCAAGTAATCACCTAAGGTTTCATCATCTTCCATTGGAGGCTGGGTTTGCTGGTCTAATTCCTGATCTTGTTCTTCTGCTAATTTTCTGGCAATCTCAGCATCAAAGGCAATCTGGGCTTCTTTGTTAGAAAATTTATGTTTTGGAGACTCTATAAGAATGCCCTTGCCCTTATCTTTTGTAGCAGAAGTTGTAGCTTGGACTGCACTGATTGGAGCTTGAAGACCTTCTCTTATAACAACTCCAGTTGCTTTTGAAGAAGCAGCTTGAGTTTCTAGGCTAACAGCTTGAGAAGCTGTTGGGACTGTTAGCCTAGATACTTGAACTGTTGGAGCTGTTTGGACTGATTTAGGGATCTCCTGATTCTCCCCCTTTTTGGAAGCATTGGTTTGGTCAGGAGGACCTACAACCTTTGCAACTTGGGTTTGAATCAAACGCTCTAATTGAATGATCTTATTCCCACAGAGGGTAAACCCTTTATGGAGATAATCCATTCTCTGATTTTGAGCCGCTTCTGCCTGCCTGAGTGCAATGATTTGTGCTCCCTGTGCAGCAATGATGGACTGATGATATTCCAACATTGCTACAATAGGTTGCAGCTTAGGATCCGTTAATAACATAAGTTGCAGACTAGCCTCAAGATCAGCAAACGTATGTGGTGCTTGTGATCTATCACTGGCATGAATACCAGAAATAGAAACCTCTGGGCCTCTCTGTTCTTGGTTCTGGGGACTTCCAGCTGGTGTTTGCACACTTGTTGTTGCCATGGGTGTGGTCTTAATGATGTTGGCACTGTCCTGTGCTGTGCAGAGACAGCAGTAGTGTCAGCCACAGAACCCATATGAACAATCTCTGGTGAGATGTTCACCTCCTGATTGAGGATGGGAGTTTCCTCACTGGGTGCCCTTTGGATATTCTGTGCAGAAGTGTCCTCCTGCACAGGGTTATTTGGCTCTTGTCTGAGGGCTGAGGAGGAAGGAGCTCATGGTCCTCTTTTCCTTTTGTATAGTTGGAGTGGGGATGTAGGCTTAACAATAGGAACAGGAAGGATTTGAGTATTTTGAGGAGTGGGTTGGGGTCCTGGGGGTGAAGCAGTAGTGTTAGGCTGAGCCTGCTCAGGACCCTCTCCTCTGTTTCTTGGAATGATGTTCATCATTGCAGAAGGAAATGGAACATCTACACTCAAAAAATTGGCACTTGGCTTTAAAAGCCTTTTAATAGAAGATAGTGAGTGCCTATGGGAAACATGTATCCTCTTATGTATGTGAAAATTTGTGCAAGTTTTTGCAATTATCTCTGCCAAAAATCTAGGATACATCAAAAATTTCCCATTCTTTAGGGAATGATGCCTTAACATCCCCTGAAAAATCATATTTGAAAAATTGAACTGTTGGCCTGTTGAAAAGCACACTAAGGAAGTGGCAATGTTTGATGAAAATTCGGACCAACCAGTTCTTTTAGGGCTAATACACTGCTGAATAATGTGCACAAGATAATTCCATTTGGTAGAAAAATGTGCTTTAAAGAAAGTAAATGAATCAGCAGGACCCCTATATCCAATATTAAAAAGACTAGTATGTAACTCATTAAGGGATAGGTCTGTTATACCTGAGGCATCTTGAAGATGCAGATGTTGTCTGATGGATTCCTCAGTCACAGTGATGGTAGTGCCATCGATTTTGGATACCAGAGAAGGGACTCCATTTATGGTTTTCAAAGAAGCATGGTTCCAGAATTGCTCAATATGTGAGATATATATGGTGGGATTGATATTGAGGGCATGATGGATATGGGAGTTTCGAAGAAAGTCCATCATGTCATGGAACGGTTGAAGTTCAGAGTGCTTTAGAGAGTAGGGTAGGTAGTTGTGTTCTTTGACGAACTCCATTGAAGATGAATCGGGGGTTTTAGGGTTTCAGTGATGTGCGTGGGAATTGTTTCAGAGAATCAAGAAGGGTTCAAGAAGATATTTTGCAACTGGTAGTTACAATAGAACGAAACTGGAACCTTTAAAGGTTTTGAAAATATCTAAACCCGCGCACACACTTATGGAAATGACCATATTACCCTGCACACTTTGACAGATCAAGTGAAACAACTAACAGTCCGAGAAAATGAACTAGCAGCTTGAGAAAATACTCAAGCTGTTAGTTGGGAATTAAGTAACTATTAATGAAACAGTGACTCCCCCTTAAATAAGCATATGAATTAGATAATAATGAAAATAAATTAATCCATGTTTACCATACCAATATTTGATACCAGGAAGGTGAACCTTCCCACATCAAAAGGTTTTGTAAATAGATCAGCTAACTGATCTTCAGTATGAATTTTGGTAACTTGGATCAATTTCTTCTCATTACAATCCCTTATAAAGTGAAATCTGATGTCTATATGCTTGGTTTTTGGGAATTTCACTGGATTTTGCACAATGCTGATTGCACTTGAATTATCAATATAAATAGGAGTGGATAGAAAGTTCATACCATAGTCTCTCAGTTGATTTTGAATCCACATTACCTGGGAGCAACAGCTTGCAGCTGCTACATATTCTGCATCAGTGGATGAGGTGGAAACAGTTGTTTGCTTTTTGCATTGCCAAGAGACCAGTCTTGCTCCTAGGTATTGACATCCACCAGTTGTGGAACTTCTGTCAATATTGCATCCTCCATAATCACTGTCAGAATAGGCTGTTAGTTCAAGAGGAGAGTCTTTAGGATACCATAAGCCTAAATGTGGTTGGCCTTTGAGATATCTAAAGATTCTCTTAACAGCAACCAAATGAGAATCCTTTGGAGAGCATTGAAACCTAGCACACACACAGACAGCAAACATAATATCAGGTCTAGAAGATGTTAGATACATAAGAGATCCTATAAGAGATCTGTATAAATGAATGTCCACATCTATGTCATCTTTATCTGTGTAGAGCTGCTTGTGAGGATCCATTGGAGTGCTTGCAACTTTGGTGTCTTGATACCCAAACTTCTCCAGTATGTCTTTAACATACTTTGATTGGCTTATGAAGAGACCACTGGGCTTCTGCTTGACCTGCAATCCTAGAAAGAAAGTGAGTTCTCCCATTGAACTCATTTGAAACTTTTTGTGCATTAATGCCTCAAACTCTTTGCACAGACAATCATTTGTTGAGCCAAAGATGATGTCATCAACATAGATTTGTACAAGCAGAATCTCAGCTTTGATGGACTTTGTGAAAAGTGTTTTGTCCAGAGTGCCTCTCTTGAACCCATTCTGTAGAAGGTATGATGACAGAGTGTCATACCATGCTCTGGGGGCTTGATGAAGTCCATATAGAGCTTTGCCTAGCTTGTAGACTCTATCTGGATACTTGTAGTCCTCAAAACCAGGAGGCTGACACACATAGACCTCCTCTTCAATTGTGCCATACAGAAAAGCAGACTTCATATCCATTTGATACACTTTAAAACCTTTGAAGCTTGCATAGGCCAAAAACAGTCTAATGGCTTCAATTCTTGCTACTGGGGCAAATACATCATCATAATCTATGCCTTCCTCTTGAGTGTACCCTTGTGCTACTAGTCTTGCTTTGTTCTTGATGACTATCCATCTCTCATCTTTCTTGTTTCTGAAAACCCATCTTGTACCAATTGCTCTCTTTCCTTTAGGAAGATCAACCAGTGTCCATACATTCTGAATCTTGAACTGTAGAAGCTCTTCCTGCATTGCCTCAATCCAGGATGAATCTTTCATAGCTTCTGATACCTTTTTAGGTTCTAGCTGAGACATGAAACAGGCATGTTCAAAAGCAGCTAGACTGAATTCAGGAACTGCTTGTTCAGCAGCAGCAGTTTCATTGTGAACCATTTTCCTTGTTTGTACAGGTGTACGTGGATCACCCAGTATTTGATTGAGAGGATGATACTTGTGAACTCTGAGTGTAGGCTCTCTTTCTGTCTGAAAAGAAGATCCAAGTTTTGTATCATCTCCATCAGGACAAGTGGATGGTTCAGCTTCTGGAACAGCTTGACTTGAATCTGGGACTGTTTTCCTTTGCGTTGGAGCTGTTCTAGCAGGACTTGGGAGTGGCACTTCAGTGTCTGGATCTGTATCATGTTGAGCATTCAGAACCCCTGGAGGGTCACATGACAGAAGTGGTATAGATGAATATTCATCCCAATTGTTTGAATCTGCAGCAGATTGAAACTTTGTGCCAACAGCTTGAGAATATGTATTAACAGCATGAGAATTTGTGTTGACAGCTTCAATTCTGTTTGCATAAGCTTCTGCAGTATACTCAACAAAGCTCAGAGAATTTGTTAGTGAATCTAAATCAAACAACCAATCAGGACCAGTGCCTTTGACATTTGTAGTATTTTCATTAAATTCAACATTGGCACTTACTTCAATGGTTTTAGACACACTGTTATATACTCTATAGGCTTTGCTTTGAAGTGAGTATCCTACAAAGAAACCTTCTTCAACCTTACTTTCAAACTTGCCTAAGTGAGTCTTAGTGTGAAGGATGGTACATGGACAGCCAAAAGACATGAAAAAGGCTATTAAGGGTATTCTATTATGAAATAACTCATATGGAGTTTTCCCTTGTGATTGAACAATCTGAACCCTATTTAGAACATAACAGGTTGTGTTGACTGCTTCTGCCCAAAATGTCATTGGCAGTTTTGAATCAGCTAACATGGTTCTAGCAGCCTCAATTAATGTTCTGTTCTTTCTTTCAGCTACACCATTTTGTTGTGGTGTTCTTGGTGCACTATATTGCCTAGCAATACCTTTTGACTCACAAAAACTGTTTAGAGTGTGATTTTTAAATTCACTTCCATTGTCTGATCTTATCACCTTAACTTTTGAGTTGGATTGGTTTTCTATCTTAAGAATAAATGACTTAACTAGCTCAGCAGTTTCATCTTTAGACCTAAGAAAGTAAACCCAAGTAAATCTGGTGAAATCATCAACAATAACTAAACAGAAAGCCCTTTTATTCAAACTCAAAACAGATGTTGGACCGAATAGATCCATATGAATCAGCTGAAGAGCAGATGAGATTGAATTTACTTCTTTGGCCTTATGAGAAGTTTTGTGTTGCTTGCCTTTAAGACATGCTACACAATGATCATCACATATGAACTCCTTTTGTGGTAAACCTCTTACCAGATTCTTTTTGACTAAAACATTCATGGACTTGAAGTTCATGTGACACATCCTTCTATGCCAAAGAGCAGACTCATTGGATGATGCTTTGGATATCAAACAGCTTAAAGTATTTGATTTGGATAAAAGATCTATGTCCAAACAGTAGACATTGTCCTTTCTTGGTGTTCTTAGTAAAACAAGATTTTAAGGAATTTTGAAATCTTTTGAAAGGACAATGCACTCAGAATCTGTAAACAAAACAATGTTTTGTTTGTCACAGATTTGAGAGACACTTAATAAATTATACTTAAGTTGTTCAACATACAAAACATCATTGAAAATCATGTTTCCTGCATTAACAGTACCTTTACCTGTAACCTTACCTCCTTTGGAGCTGCCTTCAAATGCAACAAATCCTCCATCAAAGCCTTTGAAATTTGACAAGCACTCAGAATTGCCTGTCATGTGCCTAGAGCATCCACTGTCCAAATGCCATCTTGTTTTATGTGGAGACCTGTGGTTGCCCTGCACTAATAAAAGCTTAGTTAGTAGTGGAGTAAACCCAAACCAAGTTGGTTTTGGGTTGTCCTTGTGCATTAACATAACTAAATACTGTCTTGGATTTCTTATACTTAGTAAGATCCACTGATGGAGTTTGTGGAGAGTACTTAGTTGGCACATGAGGTATCCAGGTATTTTTTCCATCTTTTTCAGTAACAGTCTCAGATGATCCATTACCAGTTCCAATTTTGAGCCTACCAGTCTGAATTGAGTCTGTAGTGCTAACAGCTTGAGAATTTGCACTAGCAGTCTCAACTTTAGACTTGGCAGTTTCAACATTTTTATCAACAGGTTCACCTGAGTTTGTACCTTTGACACACCATATTTGTTTAAAATTTACCTTTGGTTTAGCTAAAACTTGTTTTTGGTGTGCGGACTGTTTCTTGTGAACCTGTGATCTACTGTTTCTTTGGAACTGATGTAGCAGAAAGTTTGACCTTTGAATTTTTGACATGAGTAGAACTTGACCTTTTATGAAACACAGTCTGTTTTGCAACAACTGGTTTATAAAAACAATCTCTGGCCAAGTGATTCTTTCTGCCACAATGAAAACATTTTTTGACTGTTTGAATTGGAGAACCAGTTTTATTTGACAATTTCTGGTTCTTGTTCCTCTGATTTCCCCTTACCTGCTGTTGTTTGGGAAACTTTTGGACACCATGCTTTTGGCATGTGCAGACTGGAACATTTTTACCCTTTCTATTATTCTTTGAAGAAGATGCAGTGTTACAGTTAGAAGGTACAGAAACCTGTGGAGCAGCATTGCACACACTCATCTTCTCCTTTCCTTTCTGACTGGGAATTTGGTTTGCTATAGGAGCACTCATTGTTTTGTGTTCTTGCTCAACTGCTGTGCACTCACAGTCTCTATTTTGAATCTGATCTTCTTTAGATTCATGACTTTTATCAAGAATAGGATCTACAGTAGTCATAGACTCATCTAGTGGTTCATTGACAAGCCTATCAGCAACCTCACTCATTGGATGAATGTATTTGTTCTTGTATGGAGGTGGAGTAGCCCTGTAGCCTATGCCTTCTTTAGGATTAACCTGAGATTTTACCCTATCTTTAAATTGGACTTCCATTAGGTGTTCCAGCTTTTGATTAGCCAATTTGAAGTTACCTAGATCTATATTGACAGATTCTAGTTTCTTATTAGCCTCTAACACCTTTTGTTCAGTCTCTTCTACCTTTTTATTTAGGGATTCTATTTTCTTATTTAGCTCCTTTTTCTCCCACTCATGATATGTTCTATCATGTCCCATTTGAATCTCATTATCCTTATAGTCATTGATCTGTTTTTCAAGATCTTCTATGGCTTGCATGTATTCATATCTCCTCTCTTCCATCTTAGCTAGAGTTTTGCACATGCTCTCATTATGGTCTCTGTACTTTTTAACCATTGTTGGGAAATAGTTTAAGTATACTCAAGCTGTTAGTTTAGACTTCTCAGACTGTTAGTAGATTCTTCATGTAAATACAAAGTTCATGCTGCTAGTTGAAGAAACTCAAGCTGCCAGTGTAAATGTTCAAGCTGCCAGAACAAATCAACTCAAGCTGCTCAGTTCATGCTGTCAAGACACTCAAGCTGCTCAACAGTTTCATAAACAGAATGTGCTGATTTTCAGGGAAGATATTTACAAGAAGATTCCAGCATATCTACTATCAGAGAAGTCGTAGTCCTTCAAGGAAACACGTCAATAAAGCAATATAAATACATAGAATAGGTTTTTCTATTGTATAGGAGTTTCTGCATATTTTGAGTCTATAATTGCTTTATTGTTCAAGTTTTCTTAAGCCTCTAAGGTTGTAAAACCCTAAGAACAGTTTGTGTTCTTCGTCTAATCTAAACAGATTAGAGGTGATTGTAATCATTGAATTCAGCAATACAAACAGTCTTGGTTACTTCTATATTTTATGCTGTTATTGATTCTGAAAGTTTTTGTCAAAATAATTGAGTGTTATTCCGCAAACTTCTTAATTAAACTTTGATTCAAAGCAAGATTATTGATTTATACTCTGATAAATTCAAATCAGTTAATCTTGGTTATTCATAATTTTCATAATATTTAGATCCTGACAAGTGGTATCAGAGCCACAGGTCGTTCTTTGTTTTTCAAAGTCGAAAACTTTCTTTCAAATTTTTAATCTTTTTCAATGGAATTTGAAAATAGCAGCAGTGGATCTGGGCAAGGACTCAAAGTGCCTATGCTCAAGCCCACTGAGTTTGAGATGTGGAAACTCAGGATTCAACAGCATATTCAATTCATTGATTATGCCATATGGGTAGCTGTTGAATTTCCTCCTGCAGTTGATCCAGAACTTGATGCTGAGGGAAAACCAGTAAAAACTCCTCCAAAAACTGAACTTGAAAGGAAGGCTAGAATGAATGAAGTGAAAGCACTCACATTATTACAAATAGCCATTCCTAATGCTTATCAACATCAGTTTAAAAAATTTTATACTGCTCACTCTCTTTGGAATGCCTTAGAGAAGAGGTTTGCTGGTAATGCAAGTACCAAGAGGAATCAAAAGGACCTTTTGAAACAGCAGTATGAAAACTTTTCTGGTGGCAAGAATGAAAACCTCACTCAAATCTTTGACAGGTTCAACAAACTGATAAGTGAACTGGAAAGTGCACGGGTCAATCTGGATCAAGATGAGGTCAACAGAAAGTTTCTCAGATCTCTTGGAGAAGAATGGACAGTCTATGCTGCACAGTGGAGAACAAAAGACACACTTAATGAAATAGAATTGGATGATCTATACAACAGTCTAAGAGTGTTTGAGACTGAAATTGATGCTAAAAAGAAATCTTTTTCTTATAATCACAACACTGCTCTTTTGTCCTCTGAAAAATCTAATAACTGTGATCCTTTTTCAGGTGGTGATGGCAATTCTGCTGAAACTCATTACGAAGCTTTTGTTGCCAATGATGGATTATTTGCTCTAAATGTTGAAGACTTGGAACAAATCCATCCTGATGATCTTGAAGAGATGGATTTAAAGTGGCAACATGCAATGCTGACCATGAGAGCCAAAAGATTCCTGAAAAGAACTGGAAGGACCAACTTTCAAGCCAAAACAGATGGCAAACCATCTTTTGATAAATCAAAAGTGGAATGCTATAAATGCCATAAGCTTGGTCACTTTGCCAGAGAATGTAGATCTCAAGGTCAACAGCCATCAAGGAGTTCACAGCACATCCAAGCTTCCTCATCAACAGCTCTTGTCTCTCAAGAAGACAATGTGTTTGACTGGAGTGATCAGACAGAGGAAGAATTTCAAAATCAAGCACTGATGGCAGAAACCTCAAATGTCTCCTCAACTGAACTACCATCTGAGGTAAACTCTAAACTCTGCTCTCAATCATGCAAAAATATGGTTAAAAAGTACAGAGATCATAATGAGAGCATGTGCAAAACTCTAGCTAAGATGGAAGAAAGGAGATATGAATATATGCAAGCCATAGAAGATCTGGAAAAACAGATCAATGACTACAAGGATAATGAGCTTCAAATGGGATATGATAGAAACTATCATGAATGGGAGAAAAAGGAACTCAACAAGAAAATAGAATCTTTGAATAAAAAGATAGAAGAATCTGAACAGAAGGTGTTAGAGGCTAATAAGAAACTAGAATCTGTTAACATAGATTTAGGTAACTTCAAGTTAGCAAATCAAAAGCTAGAACACCTAATGAAAGTTCAATTCAAGGACAGAGTCAAATCCCAGGTCAATCCCAAAGAAGGAATAGGATACAATGCTACTCCACCTCCATATAATAACAAGTACATTCATCCAATGAGTGAAGTTGCTGATAGACTTGTCAATGAACCACTAGATGAGTCTATGACTATTGTAGATCCTATCCTTGATAGCAGTCCTGAACCAAAGGAAGATAAGAGTCAAAATAGAGACTGTGACACAAAGAGTGCACCCATAGAAGTCCAAGTTCCCAGTAAGAAAGGAAAAGAGAAGATGAGTGTATGCAATGCTACTCCACAAGTTTCTGTACTTTCTAATTGTAACACTGCATCTTCATCAAAAGGACCTAAAAGAGGTAAAACTGTTTCAATTTGCACATGCCAAAAGCATGGTGTTCAAAAGTTTCCTAAACAACAGCAGGTAAGAGGAAACCAGAGAAACAAGAACCAGAAATTGAAAGAAAAGTCTGGTGTTCCAATTCAAACTGCCAAAAGATGCTTTCACTGTGGAAGGAAGAATCACTTAGCCAAGGATTGTTTTTACAAACCAGCTGTTGCAAAACAGACTGTGCATCACACAAAATCAAATCCTAAACAGGCAAAGCACTCAAAAGTGAAACCTTCCACAGCAGCTCCAAAGAGAACAGTTGATCACAGATTTTCAAAAGTTAATAAAAAACAGTCCACACATCAAAAACAAGTTTTGGCAAAGCCTAAATCAAGTTTTAAACAAATATGGTGTGTCAAGGACAAATCTGTTGCTCAAACTGCTAAGTCAAAATCTGATGTTGTTAGTGCAAAAACTGAAACTGTTAGCACTACAAACACAGCTCAAGCTGCTGAGCATCAAACTGGAGCTGTTAGTGATTCATCTGAAACTGTCAGAAGAAAAGATGATCAAAATAATTGGCTACCTCATATAATCACTAAATACTCTCCAAAGACTCCATCAGTAGATCTCACCAAATACAAGAAGTCAAAAACAGTTTTTAGTTATGTCAATATACAAGGCCAACCCAAAACCAATTTGGTTTGGGTTTAC
>JAANYP010007336.1:0-11205 GCA_020465985.1 Centrapalus pauciflorus | reverse complement strand
TGCAAAACCCAGTGAAATTCCCAAAAAACCAAGCATATAGAAATCAGATTTCACTTCATCAGAGATTGTAATGAAAAGAAGTTAATCCAAGTTACCAAAATACATACAGATGATCAGCTAGCTGATCTATTTACAAAACCTTTTGATGTGGGAAGGTTCACTTTCCTAATATCAAATATTGGTATGGTAAACATGGATTAATTGGTTTTCCTTATTATCGACTCAGTATGCTAATTTAAGGGGGAGACACTGTTCCATTGAAAAGTTGCACAATTTTACACTAACAGCATGAGTATTTTCTCATGCTGCTAGTTCATTTTCTCGGACTGCTAGTTATTTTCACTTGATCTGTCAAAGTGTGCAGGGTATTTGGGTAATTTCACAAATGTGTGCGCGGGACCCAACCTTTTCGAAATCTTTAAAGGTCCCAGCTTCGTTCAGTTGTAACTACCAGTTACATATTCTTCTTCCACGGCCTCTTGCTTTCTCTCTGAACGAATCACACATTCTTCTTTCAAACCCTAAACCATCGTTTCTTCATCAATGGAGTTTGTAAAAGAGCATAACTGCCTTCCATACACCCTAAAACACTCTGAACTTCAACCGTTTCATGCAATGATGGATTTCCTCAGGCACTCCCATATTCATTATGCCCTAACCATAAACCCTACTATATACATCTCCCATATTGAACAGTTTTGGAATCATGCATCTGTTCAAACCATCAATGGAGTGCTTACCCTCCTTTCCAAGATTGATGGAACTGATATCCATATCACTAAGGAATCCATCCGACATCACTTGCATCTTCAAGATGCCTTAGGTATGACTGACCTATCCCTTCAAGCTTTACATTTTGGTCTTCAAAATATTGGTTATAGGGGCCCTGCTGATTCTTTTACTTTTCTTAAGGCACATTTTTCTCCTAAATGGAAATACCTTTTGCACATTATTCAGCAATGTTTAAGCCCTAAAAGAACTGGTTGGTCTGAGTTTTCTTCAAATATTGCCACTGCCTTAGTGTGCTTCTCTACTGGCCAACAGTTCAATTTTTCTAACATGATTTTTCAGGGGATGTTAAGGCATCATTCCCTAAAGAATGGGAAATTTTTGATGTATCCTAGGTTTTTGGCAGAAATTATTGCACACACCTGCACATCTTCACATTTACATAAACGGATACATGTTTCCCATAGGCACTCACTGTCTTCAATCAAAAGGCTATTAAAGCCAAGTGCCAATTTTGTAAGTATAGATGTTCCATTGCCTTCTGCAATGATGAACATCATTCCACGAAACAGAGGAGAGGGTCTTGAGCAGGCTCAGCCTAACATTACTGCTACAACCCCAAGACCCCAACCCACTCCTCATGATACAAATATTCCCTCTGATCCTTTTGTACAGCCAACACGCCCACTCAGAAACATATACAAAAGAAAAAGGGGACCAGGAGCTCCTTCCTCCTCCTTCCATCAGCAAGAGCCATATATCCCTGTGCAGGAGGATACTCCTGCACAGCATATCCAAAGGGAACCACTAGAGGAAACTCCCATCCTCACTCAGGAGGTGAACATCTCTTCAGAGATGGTTCATATGGGTTCTGTGGCTGGCACTACTGATGTCTCTGCACAAGAGGCACAGGACAGTGCCAACATAGCTAAGACCACACCCATGGCAACAGCAAGTGTGCAAACACAAGCTGGAAGTCCCCAGAACCAAGAAAAGAGGGGCCCAGAAGTTTCTACCTCTGGTCTTAATGTCAGTGATAGATCACAAGCACCTCAGGTGTTCTCTGATCTTGAGGCTAGTCTGCATCAAATGCTCTTAACGGATCCCAGACTCAAACCTGTTGTAGCTATGTTGGACCATCAAATGTCCATCATTGCTGCACAGGGGCCTCAAATTTTTGCTCTCAAGCAGGCAGATGCTGCTCAAAATAAGCGAATGGATTATCTTCACAAGGGGTTCACCCTCTGTGGAAATAAAATTATGAAATTAGAGCAGATGATTCAAACCCAAGGGGTAAAGGTTGTAGGTCCTTCTGACCAAACCAATGCTTCCAAAAAGGGGGAGAATCAGGAGGTTCCCACATCAGTCCAAGCAGCACCAACAACAACAGTCCAAGCAGCACCAACAGTTCCAGTTTCTAGGCTAGCAGTCCCAACAGCTTCTCAAGCTGTTAGCCTAGAAACTCAAGTTGTTCCTTCAAAAGCCACTGGAGTTGTGATCAGAGAAGGAATTCAAGCTTCATCAAGCACAGTCCAAGCTACAACATCTGCTACAAAAGACAAGGGCAAGGGCATTCTCATTGAGTCTCCAAAGCATAAATTTTCCTCAAAAGAAGCCCAAATTGCCTTTGATGCTGAAGTTGCCAGAAAAATAGCAGAAGAACAAGACAAAGAATTAGAGCAGCAAGCCCAAACCCCAATGGATGATGATGAGACTTTAGGTGATTACTTAAAGGGGTTTGTGGTCAAGCAATGAGCAAGGAAAAGAAAGATGCCAACAGGGCACTCCAAGGCTGAGCATAGAAGATTTCTTATCAATTTTGCCTTTGCAGCAGGTATTCCAAAGAAAATGGCTCAGTCCATGTCTACTGAAAGGCTGCAGGAGATTCATGATAAGGAGATGGACAAAAGACAGAGAACAACAGTCTCTCCAAAAGCTCAACCATCCCAAGAAGTCCAACCAACAACCCAATCAGTCCAAACTGAAGCTGGTGCCAGTGCACCTACTCCCACTGATCAAGCAGTTGTCCCTATTCCTTCATCGGTTAAGAGAGTGCTCTTTGAGCAACATTTGCAAAAGGCTATGGAGATAGAGAAGTTGATTGATCAACATGATTTCACAAAGACTCAAATCAACTACTGGTTTGCTAAGTCACTGGATGAAAGAGATTTAAGGGTCAAGTTTGTGATAAGGAGAGAGTCTGGACCAGAAGAGGAGTTTGATACATTCTGGCAAATGGTTCATAAGCTGACCAGGGATGAACTGATAAAGATGTACAACATAGGATCTGTATCTCAAGTTAGATCTGTTCTTCCACAAGTAAAACAACTCATCAGAGATCTAAGTTCAGTTGCTAATCCTGAATTTGCAAAAGAAGAAATAGAAGATGCTGAGAAGAAAGGGAAAAAGGTCAAGGAAGTTCATATTTTTGTCAAATCCAGAACTTACAGAATCAAATTCACAGATGGGTTTGGTATTTTCTTCAATCTCGAGTTTTATAATTTTTCAAAAGATATGCTGCTCCAAATAAAATCAGTTAGGATATCTTGTGATAAAGAAGAGATGAAGAGAGAATTTTTGAAGGCTATAGATCATAAACTTGCACAGTTGTAAGTTTTTGAAAGCCTTGGTTTGTGAATAACAGTTTACTTTTTCATTTCCATTTTTGTATAGAACTTAAAGTCTTGTGCAAAGAATTTAAGTTAGGGGGAGATTGTTGGGAAACAGTTTAAGTATGTTCAAACTGTTAGTTAGACTTCTCAGACTGTTAGTAGATTTTACATGTAAATACAAAGTTCATGCTGCTAGTTGAAGAAACTCGAGCTGCCAGTGTAAAAGTTCAAGCTGCCAGAGCAAAACAACTCAAGCTGCTCAGTTCATGCTGTCAAGAGATTCAAGCTGCTCAACAGTTTCAGAAACAAAAAGTGCTGATTTTCAGGAAACGATATCTACATGAAGATTCCAGCATATCTACTATCAGAGAAGTCATAGTTCGTCAAGGAAACATATCAAGAAGCAATATAAATACAGAGAATAGGTCGTTCTATTGTGTAGGAGTTTCTGCATATTTTGAGTCTGTAATTGCTTTCTTGATTAAGTTTTCTTAAGCCTCTAAGGTTGTAAAACCCTAAGAACAATCTGTGTTCTTCGTCTAATCAAACAGATTAGAGGTGATTGTAATTGATGAATTCAGCAATACAAACAGTCTTGATTAATTCCTGTGTGTTTATTTATTATTGATTCTGAAAGTTTTTGTTAAAATAATTAAGTGTTATTCCGCAAACTTCTTGATTAAACTTTGATTCAAAGCAAGATTATTGATTTATACTCTGATAAGTTCAAATCAGTTAGTCTTGGTAATTCATATTTTAGATCCTGTCAATATATGTATGTATGTGTATATATATATATATATATATATATATATATATATATATATATATATATATATATATATATATATATATATATATATATATACTAGTATAGTACCCGCGCAAAGCGGCCGCGGCGATGAATAATAGAAAAAATCATAATTTTGATCATTCAAAAAGAAATTTTGTGAAACTAGTATTACATTTATCAAAAATAAAATCGATAATCCAACGATATAAAGAACGCTGCAAACGGAGAATACTGTTGATTTTACATGATTTTTTGAAAACATCATGTTTGTTGTGTCCTTTTATTCGAAAATTACAAGAGTTTTTCGGAAACTGACATCCGATTGGAGATAGCATCATTAAACGTAGACCAAGAAAAATGTGGATCTGAAAATTGTAACATCATGTTTCTATAAAATGAATTATAAAGTAAAGGAAATATATGGAAATTATGAGCTCAAACCTACCCAGTTAGTGCACCGCTTGTAGATGGCAAGCCACATTATGCATGGGAGCTAATGGAACAATCAATCAAGCACCTAAAAAGTTAGTTAATTTTAATAATTTGAGAAACAACCATAAACGAAACTGTGCATGATGCTAAATAATTATTACAAAATAAGTTGTTGGGGTGTTTTCTTCACCAACAAGGTCTCGATCATGCATTGCATAAATCTATGGAGAAAGTGAAAAAGTTTGTTAGCGTTTACTAGGAAAGCTTGTAAATGGATATTGGAGAGTGCATGCATCTATTAACCATTCTACACATGTTAGAGTGACAAAAACTTACGCATCTGCTTTATATGATTTAGATTTTAGATGAGATGTCTTAATCAGCATGTCTTTTTTGTATAAATTATTTGGCATTAATATTGAATACCACATAATAAGGATGTGCATGGTTTAATGGAAACTGCATATTTTTTCAAACAAAACCATATATCTTAATAATATTTTGAAATTAATAACAGATATTATTTATTAGAATTAGGTGTTAGTGGTTGACTTCAGTAGTTTATTTTGAAGGACAATGTGCAATTCCCGACCTTCATTTTTTTATTGTTTTTTCTTTCTTCTTTGAATTGGTTAGATGTGTTTTTATGTGAAGATGAAGAAAATACATAAATGAAATCAAATTCCTGATAAATGGTATCAGTTTAGTTAGACGAGCTGGGTCCCTAGTTTGGTTTGCTAAATTGTCAAACCAAGCTTACCAACATTTTGCATCCTAAAGAAGCAAACCAAATCATGTGCATCTAAACATCCATATATTGAATTTATAAATAGATAAAATAATGTGTTGACGCAAGAATTTTGTTGATTGATACATAATAGCTGCTAATGACATGGAAGACCACAAACATGTTAGCAACAGCAATGAGCCATTTAGGCTTCTCTAGTGGAATCAGAATATTATTAGCAACCTCATTTCCAAACACATAATACCCAATAAAAGCAAGGCTGCAAAAAAGTTGACTATATAAAAGTTTGAAGATTGATAATGACACAGATGCTAATGACTAAGAAGATTCAGACATTCAAATCCTGCTACAAATGAAGAGGATGACCCCCTCTATATACACATCAAAGTCAATCCACATTAGAACTATAAGAAGGTCTGAACAACTCAAACAATCTCTCGTAGCTTGATAAATCCAACAATTTACAAGAACTAAAATTTGCCTCTGAAGAACAAGATGGGCTTGCTTCGCCCCAAGGATGGTTATTTCAGGTGGGAAAACTCTAGAGTCATAAATAAAACCTGAAAAATAGAAAGGTAAATAATCAATTGGCCAAAATACACCACTCGTGATAAACCACAATCTACGCCCAACAATGAAGAAAGCTCAATCTCACATTCACATCATTTATCCCAAGGCTGCTCAATCTCACATTTAAATCATGTATATTGGCAGCAAGAAATTAGAAAACAATATGAAGATAAAAGTACCTTAAATCTTGCTTCATCGGAAAGAACTTAGTTGTTACAAAATCAACACAAATCCAGATTCCAAAAATCAACTGACAGAAAAACCAATTAAATAGCCATTGATCAAACTTCCAGATTTGCAAATAATAAATGCATTTTCCTTGTATCTGTAATCTAACAATATAAATCATGATAAAAAAAAGTTTGTGAGGGGGACATATTATTTCAATTTATAACAACTTGTACTACATGAATACAGGAAGACCATAATATCAATTAATAAGAGCATGCACATCAACCTGATTACAAAAGCAGAAAAATTACGGAAGCACAATCGCAAGCAGAATGATTCTAAAATAGAAAATTTTTTAAACTATGGAATTTATGATTATACATCTATATGTATATATTGTTAGACATTTAATTTCGATCACAGGGAGTTATTTTGTAATAATTATTTACTTAGCATTTATCTTTGTATTTGTTTCCTTGTAATTTATTTTTTTGTAAAAGTCTAGGGGGCAATTGTGTCAATGCCCCATAGTTAATTAAATGGAGCTATAAAGCTCCTAGGGTTTGCTTTATGTAACTACACGATTCATATTGAATGAAAGAGAGCAGCCGCCACTTTATTATTCTCCCATTATTCTCATTGTCTTCTCCATCATTACCCCATTATTGAGCTTGTTTCTTCTTGGGTATTGTGAAAGAATCATCAAAGGTGCTGAATATTACGGGAATACATATTCTACAATTGGTATCAGAGCCCAAAAGGTGGATTTCAACTGCATTCTCACGGATTCTGCTGGGTTTTTCTTGTGTTCTTCGTGTTCTTCATTCTCCATTCGGTTAGATCATTTTTTTTCTCTGGTTTTTACGTGTTTATTGTGTTCTTATAGTCTTATAATCATCACAATATCTTCATATACTGATTTCCAGCTCATTCAGTTTCATAGGTCCATAAAAATCATCCAGAATCGGAGCTTTGAAAATTTTAAAAATATGGGTTTTTTAGTGGGTTTTTAGCTTGTTCTTTACTGATTTTAAGTGTTTTGAGTTATTTTAAATCATCACAAGTGTTTAAAATAGTTTACAAATCAATTAGAAACTTTTTAGGCTTTAAAACTGATAAAATATTATTCTCCTCTGTCTGCCTTAGAAAACCTGCAAAAACCTGTTGTAATTCGGACCTGTTACTGTAGCAATTCGGACCATTTAAGATCCCAATTCGGACCAAATATCATCCTAGTTCGAACCTCACTTCGGTCCAATTCGGACCAACTTTAGGTGAATTTCGGACCACCCATGTGCCTATTTCGGACCCTACTTCGGTCCCATCCGAACTTCGGACCATCCGAAGTTCCGATCAGGCATTCCCATTTTACTCTTTTGGACTTGTGCTTAAATTTTAAATTTTTAACTTCGGACCATATCCATTTCGGACAACCCGAACTCGGACCATCCGAATTCGGTCCCCTACCTGGACATTTTCCTAAGACCCTGTCCACTGTTCACCCGAATTCGGACCATCCGAATTCGGTTCCCTCACTTCATCGGGACCACATACTGCCCATCCGAAGTCATCACTGTTCATCCGAATCAGGTACATCCAAATTCGGTCCAACAGACTTCTAAGCATCCGAATTAGACCCTCATCCGAAATACCATCCGAATCAGGTTTTCCGTCCGAATCATACCCCATCCGAATTAGGTATTTTATCCGAAATCAAAGTTCATCCGAATTTGGTCCTTGTCCGAACCCCTGACCATCCGAATTACTGTTCACCCGAACCCTGACCATCCGAATTACTGTTCACCCGAACCAAGTCCATCCGAAACACTGTTCACCCGAACTCCAGCCATCCGAAATAATATCCATCCGAAATCAGTGTCTTATCCGAATTAACACCATCCACAGTCCTATTCTTCCAAAGTCCAGCCCATCCGTGTCAAGTTTCCACCTTTAAGATCTTATCTCTTTCATCAGCACCAAATATCATGTCTCGCGAAGCTCTCGTACTCAGA
Organism: Centrapalus pauciflorus; assembly: GCA_020465985.1. Lineage (NCBI taxonomy): Eukaryota > Viridiplantae > Streptophyta > Magnoliopsida > Asterales > Asteraceae > Centrapalus > Centrapalus pauciflorus. The sequence goes on along the minus strand of JAANYP010007336.1, from coordinate 3,138 downwards.
TCTGAGAACAGACCACCTGTTCTCTATCCAGATGAGTATGAACAATGGAAATCTCGGTTCCTAAAATTTGTTGAAATGCAACCTCTTGGGAATTTAATGCTTCAGTCCATCTCCGAGGGTCCTGTCATCTATTATCGGGAAATTACAGCCAGATCTGAGGCTGACCCCTCTGTCTTAGCCTTAAAAGTTGAACGAGAACCGGCCAATGACGCCGAGAGAGACAGGAAGCATGCCGATAAGAGGGCAGAATATTTAATCTATCAGGCCCTCCCCACTGATATTCTGGTTGGCGTCGACAGCAAAATGTCTGCCAAGGAAATGTGGGATGAATTGGAAGTCCAAATGCTGGGGGCAGATCTCGATGATCGTGCCAAGATTGAGGAGGCGAAGGCTAAGTTTACATAATTCCAAGCCAAAGACGGGGAATCTCTGCAAGCTACGTTTACCAGGTATTGTGCGGTCCTAAATGAATTGAACAAACTGCACATCAAGAAGGACAGGGATGACATCAACATCCAGTTCTTTGCCGCCCTAGCCCCCGAATGGCAGATCGCATGTCGGGCCACGAAACGAGTCCTGAACATTTCTGAGGTATCCATCAACGTCGTCTTTAAGAAGCTAAAGAAGTATCAAGGGGATGTGGATCAACAAAAACTGATGGTGAATCAATTGGCATCTTTGTTGTTATCAGCCAATACTGGGATGAAACCGAATGATTCACTCGCCTTGATTACCAACACGAATATTCCAACACTAGCCTTTGCTCCAGGTTCATCGTCATCGCAGTGCAGCTATGCTTCTCCTCCACGTGAGGTATTTGATGAGGAAGAGGCTTCTATACAGGAACAAATAGCCTTGTGGACCAATCGTCTCCAACAACGACGGTTCTCCAAGTAGACTAACAATCAACTCCGTTATGACACCGGTCCACGGAGGTACTCAGATGACCGTAGGGATGAACGACGCGATGATTATCGCAGGGACGATTACCAAAGGGATGATCGGGATGACCGGAGGTATGACGATAGACGCGACTATCGAGATGATCGCGGTTATGAAAGGCGAGACGATAGGCGCGAGGATCGCAGGGATGATAGGCAGGACTATGAGAGGCGGGACGATCGTCGGGATGATCGTCGGGACGACCGCCGTGATGACAGGCGAGAGCATGAGAGAAGATATCGAAGGAGAGATGACAGTAGAGAACATCGCCGCGCCGACAAAAGGCCGGCGGAGAGGAGAGATGAACGGCTGAGAGCAGATGAACCGAAAGCCGCAGATGAACGTCTCTGTTACAAGTGAGGTAAACCGGCCACTTTGCTCGGGAATGCAAAAATAATTTTGACAAAGACATCGGCTATTATGAGCGAAAGCTGGAGGCCGCAAAGAAAAGAACCGATGCGTTGGCCCTCGTCGCCCAGGAAGAGTACTGGGATGCTGAAGACACAGACGAGGAAGATGGTAAGGGCAAAAACTGCTATATGGTTGATCGTCAAGGGTTGGAGCACTGTGCTGTTTCCACTGCTGAGACTTCAGAACATGCTGCTGAGGGGGAGACGTTGAAAAATCCACCAGCATGTCTGATGACCACAACCGATGATCACGAATGCTCTACATCCGGTTCTGAGAAAAATGAGGTATATTCCTGTTACATTCCTGCACATGTAAATAATTTATTTGTAGATAATGAATGTACATTGCACACACATATTCTTGATCTACAAGCTAGATTAAATGCTGAAACTGCAAAGTGTGTAGAGGCTGAACATCAAGCTCAAACTTTAAAAGAGTCATCTGAATTATATCATTCAAAGTGGTTAACTAATCACAATGTTATAAAACAGATGTTAATAGAAAAAGTAGATGTTCAGGACAGGAATATATATCTTGAATCTTGCATGGACACGCTATCAAAAGAAAAACTCTCTTTAAAAGAAGAAATTTTTGTACTTACAAAACAGTTTGATGCGGTAAATATGGAAAATATAGACAGTTTAGAAAAATATAAAATGATTGAAGAAGAAATGATAAGTTTGTACTCACGAATAAAGACCCTTGACGATGCATTTTTAAAAAGGGGTCAAACAGAACAAACTATCCACTTAAATCAGCCCAAAGAAACTAGGTTTTACCATTCTAAACAAGGAATCGGTTTTAAAAATCCTAAATATTTGGAAAAAGCATAAAATGTTTTACCTTTATTTTATGACATGAATTATATGGGATCCTGTCTTAAATCTTTCTTTTTTGAGTCATCAAAAGAAGTTTTAAACCAAGAAAAAGAGAAACGCGTTGCTCATAAAGAAAAAGAAATTTCTTTTCAATATGAAGAACTTAACGAGAGTTATCCTTCTAGAGTACCCACTTTAGAGGAAGACTACTTGTCAACTTATTCAGAAGCTGAATTGAAAATAAAAACCGTAAAATCAACTCCTCAACTTTATATTCCTGCAAAAGTTCTTCAACAACAAATCACTGTTTTAGAAAAGGAATTGCAGTCATCTCAAAAGAAAGCTCTTGATCTTCAAGATGCTCTTCTTAAGAGCGAAGAATAATTGGTAAATCAAACTTTTCAACAATCTGTGGAAGTAACTGTCTACAGAGAAAATTTTGAAATGGTTTCACAAAAATTGAAAGATTTTTCAAAAGAACAAACAGTTTCTCATTCCACAAAAATTCCATATGTGTCATCAAATAAAGGTAAGGCCAAAGCTGAAACTTCTTCTGTCATTTATAAAGGTGAGTGTTCAAAACCTTTTAAAATTGAGGTTTCTAAAAAGACTCAGATCAAATCCAAGTCTTTTAAGAAACCCACTCACCAACAAAAAGAAAATTCTGTCAAGTCTAAATCTTCCATGCTTACTGACTCTAATCGTTTTGTTCCTACAGATCATATAAGAAGAGTTTCAAAAACCACCATGCCGGTTTTACGAGTTTTTTTGTGAAGAAGGCTATAATGCCAAATGAATTTGTTACTAGAGATAGGATGTCTGTAATCTCTAAAGACAATTTGTGTAACAATGTGTGTGACAATGCATGTAATGATGTACCGAATTCTGTTGTTCCTTTAAAGTACTCTTTCAGTGAATTATTTAATCTATGTCCAACTCGCTATAGACGACAGGTTCCTGAATTGAA
>JAANYP010007335.1:0-11097 GCA_020465985.1 Centrapalus pauciflorus | reverse complement strand
TAGGGAAACCTATTGTGACCTACAGATTTATTTCTCATGCCTGATATTTGATCCAAAAAGTCATCATCGTAACACAATTTATATCACAGGCAAAATCCATTTGGTATATGGATTCAGGCTGCTCCAAGCACATGATTGAGAGAAAAGAGTTGTTGTGTAACAACCTAGTCTTTAGCTGAACCTTAATTCCTGTATTTGATCCAATAATGTAAATTTTATTACATTATCTGTTTTGTAATTTAAATAAGTATGAAATTATTTTATTAAATTATATTGATTTTATAAATTAGTTAAATGTTACAAATTATTAAATAATACACAGTTATGTGATTATGGTTTTTCACTCACCAACATCTCGATATACTGTGTATCCCGAAGTGTCATTGCCATATCTTGCAATCCCGTGCAGCAGTCAAGAATAAAACACATAGACATCAGGTATCATTTCATTAAAGACCACGTAGAAAAGGGGACAATTGAACTATACTTTGTAGGCACAGAATTTCAACTTGTTGATATATTTACTAAGGCTCTAGACGAACCTTGATTTCAGTTCTTAGTTTCTCAAATTGGCATGTTGAATCCTCCTTCTAGTTAAATTTCGGATATATTCTCTAAATAATTCTATTTCAAACAATTATTATAATTGTTTGAAACTCCTTTATTTAGAAAATATCTATTACTTAAATCTAAACATATCCAGGTTTTTCGGAATTTCAATAATCCATAGGAGTTCTGGGTTCAAATCAAAAAGGGTAATTGTCCATTTGAGGGAGAGTATAAGATGAAATGTGTTTTCAATCCTTTTATTCTATTTTATTTTAATTTACTTTATTCTATTCTATTTTATTTTTATTTTATTGTAACAGTAGGAACACTACTTAGTATCTTTATTTGCAAAAAGTCCATGAAAATTCAAAAAGATTTTTAATTTCATTTTCCTTATGTTTTATCTTTATTTCTATTCGAAGTTGGTATTATTAGTTTATTAATGAAAAACACAAAAAGATTCTAGATCTTGTCCAAATATTTTTTTTTGTTGTTTGTGTGATTTTATTTTTCGCACTAATTAATTAAAGCCCATGGTGTTTATATTGAGTTCCAGGGCCAAATTTATCAAAATCCGGCCCAATTTTTTTTGTCAACAAATGCGCAGGTCTATGATCCGACCTGACCCACCCCCTATAAATAGGAGGGTTTCTTCTTCCCTACGCCTTCTTGATCCTCTCCGTCGCTGCCAACTGCTAAAAATCGCCATTATCGCCTATTATTTTTTCAAGAATTCTCTATTTACACTCGTTTTTCTTCCGATTTCTTGCATTTTCTTTCACATCTACTACCAGGTAATACTCTCCTTCAATTATTTTTTTAGTTTAACATGCATTCACTAGGATTTTAGATTTCCTATTTTTTCGAGGCTTTTCCCTCGGTTTTTTAGTTTTTTAGGTTATTAGATCATGTTTTTAACTATTAGTGTAGTTAAGTAAAGTGTTTCTTATCACTTCTAGTTTTAGGATCTGCATTTTCATGCATTTTTGTGGATATGCCACAGTAGACGTATGCATGTGTATGAACACATTAACCGCTGCACCCGAAGTTTCGCATGGCCCATGTATTTCGGATCATATGCATTTCTTAAATTGTAAGTGTCACATCCGATTTTCGGGTCCATCCAAAATTCGGACCATATACAATTGGGTAATATTAAAACATATAAGTATCAACATTGGACCCATCTGAGACTCGGTCACATCCGAAGTTTGGACGGTCCACAAGTATGCCACTTATATATTTTTGTAAGTGTATGACATGGACCCATCCGAACTTCGGGTCCATTTGAAATTCAGACCCCACCCGAATTTCGGTTGTTCATATTTGCCTGTGTAATTGCCTAGGACCCATCTAACCTTTAGTCAAAACCGAATCTTGGGTTCATCCGAATTTCTGACCATTCTCATGTTTACTTTACTTATTTTAGTTCGCATGCATCGTTCCATCCAAAATTCAACCCCACCCGAATTTTGGATAGTGTTCATCCGAATTTCGGGTTTCAATTCCAAATTCAACACTTCAAATTTTTTTGTTTTTGTTTGTTTCTTCTCAATGCATATAAAAATTTTCCAAAAACAAAATAAATTCCTAAGTCCTTGCACCATTGGTTCTAGTTAGATATTGGAGTTTGAGTGAACACATCTGTCCAAACATTGGTCTCTTAACGATCGACTTTGGATTTCCTTCAGTAGAATTCTGTTTCTACTAACGAAAATCCTGATGCTTTAAAAAGAATAGATGGGTTCTATCTCACACCTATTTCAGACTAATTCACAATGTCTTACTTTATCAAAGTCTGATTAACTAACCATTTTGCATTTGTACGGGGCTCATGGATCACCAAATCTCTCTAACCATTCCCCATCCTCCAATCCCTCACAATAACCAACAGCTGCGAGAAACAACCCTTCTTTACCCAACCCATCACATAGAATTCGCACCACACAACCAGCAGCTCGACCTATCACTTCTACGCACTGAAGCTGAAGATATCACTTTTGATATCCTCAAACGCCATCCCGTATTCTATTCCCTCACCACTGCCGTAGCCGTACCAAGCATCTATCTTCAACTATTCTTGTTCTATCTGAAGTTTGCCAATGAGGCAATTCCTCATTTCACCACTAAAATTGACTCCGTCCCTATTCGCCTAACCCCCGAAGGCATCCGCCACATTCTCCGCCTACCAACTAAAACACCCTTCCTTTCTGAAATACACCTTCGCCCCCATACCTAAACCAAACCTAACACTCCAAGAAGTCCAATCCCTGGGGTATGACAGTGTTCTCTCTAAGCCATCAGATTTCTAAACCAAGTAGCTGCAATCTCACTAGCGGGTACTTTTCGATATCATCAACAAGTGTTTCATCGGGAAACACTCTGGCCATGACTCCGCATCCATCCATGTAGTCGCCATGTTTGCTGCTTTCGCTTATGATAGACATTATGACTATATGCAGTTCATATTTTATGAATTTAAAAGAGTAATCCAAGACAAAGGGTTCAAAACGAGAAAGAAAATCCATCCCCTTCCAATGGTTTCTCTAATTGTTCATACAATATAACATTGGCAACGATGAAGACATCCATGAGAGACGAGAGGCCGACGTATATAAGACTATTGCGCTTCAACGTTTCAAACTCCCGAGGGAACTTCCTTGGGTAGCAGCAATGAACATTCCCCATTCACTTCTCAGATTGGCCGACTGGAAGTTAGAGATGGTCCGGCTACACTTTCAGGGTGTGTATCCAGAAGAGACTCTGTCAGAACCAACAGAGTCATACAGTTCTGACGGTGAGGAGAGTGTAAGTGAGGAGGAGAGAGATAAGGATGAAAATGCAAATATCTTGGGGTTAGGTGAGTGGGGGCTGAGTGTGGATAGGCAGGGAGAAGGTGGTGAGAGGCCAGAGGCTGGTGATTCCGAACGCACCATCTCTAACCCGTTGATAGCTGAAAAAATGAGAGTTGAGGGAGTACCATCAATCCAAAGCCAGACTAGTCAGGATAAGGCTACAAGTCCAATGGCTGTCTATAAACCCCCCAGCCACTCAGGTTCCCCTGAAAGGAAATCTGTTTCATTCCACGGGGATGAAGCACATATGCCATCTCCGCCTTGCTCGGAGAGGGGAGATGTTGAAAAAGGTCACCTGCTGCCCCCGGTGACCGCCGCTCCTTCCATCACAGCTCACGCCACACCCCATAACACATCTCCGCATAATAAAGACGTCTCCACGACGTCTTCACCAACATCCTGATCTGCACCCACAGCTGGTGATGCAGAACTGAAGGATGGAAATCCTGTTGCAGCCACACCAATGCTGTCCGCATCAGGACATAAAGGGATAAATCCCGTGATGCTAATGGCTCTTCTATGTGAAGCCGGTGTTGTTACCCGGGCTGACATGGCATGTAACATCCCGATTTTGAGATAGGTACGTGGAATTATTTCATTGGATTAATTATTTAATTTGGGACACGGAGACATGAATTTGTATTTTGGGGTATGGGGATCGGATTTTTGGGTATCGGACCGAGTTAAACCCAAAACGTATATATATGTCGCTTCCTTTATTTCCTTAACTCATTTCCAAAGCCAGAGCTAAGATATATGTGTGTGTGTTTGTGAATTCCAGCAACCTTTAACAGAAATTGAAGCTTCAGATTGTGATTCAAGCTTCTAATTCAACCTCAACTTCTTCTTTTGAGATTGGAACCATATTGAGGTAAATTTGAGCCTTAATTCGTGGATTTAGTGTTGTTGGTTGTGAATAAGTGATTGAATTAAGTTTAGTTGTGTCCTTGAGCAAATTCGAGCTATTAACTGCGATTAAAATCGAGCTGAAATTGATTTTGGGGGAGAAATCCCCTGGCTGTGAAAAACAGAGCATTTCTGGTTCTGTTCGTCCGTGAGCGCGACCGCGATCCGTTGATCGCGGGCCGCGATGTTCTTGAAATGATCGCAGGCGGTTTGAGCCCGAGCTCGGACCGCGATGTGAGCTCGGCCGAGTTTGAGGTCAGCGCGGCCGCGACCGCGATAGGGTCAGTGCGGCCGCGAGTGTTTGAGTGCGGCCGCGATGCGGCTAGGGTTTCGGGTCGGGTTTTTGGGTTCTGTGAGTCGTGTATTTGGGTCCTTGGGGTCTCGAGATTTGTTGAGAATTTTGTATAGAGTTGTTGGGCTGAGTTTGTGATGTTGAGATTGTGTTATTGTGATTTCAGGGTCTCGTGTTGACAGGGTAGGGAAAGGGCAGGGAACCGAGACTTAGTTTATCTAGCTGAGCAGGTGAGTTTGCATGTTTTTCTGAGATACTTGTACGATTATTTATTTATACCTGCATGATCTTTTATTGAGCTTCTTTTACGAGATTATTACGAGCTTTCTTACGAGCTTTTTATTGATACACTATCATGCATGTATACTGTGTTTATTGTGAACTGTGTTTTACTATATGAGATTTGGGACACACGAGCTATCGAGTTACTAAACCGTACGGCTGGGCAGGGGTCGGGTTATTCATGTGGGATCTCATATACTTGTTCAGTAGAGAACGCTGAACTTTTTATTATCGGGTTATTTATTTAATGAGCTTTATAATCGTACACTAACCCTTGCATTCTCACCAGCTTTGGCTGACCTGTGTGTGTTGTTGTGTGTATTCCAGGTGACCGGACTGTTAGTAGGCCTGCTGCACCAAAGTAGGTTTACACCATCTTTGTGATCGAGGAGTTAGCTACCTTTCATAGAGGTAGTTATATTTTGGGGATTGTTTTATATACTTCGGATAGGTTGTGTAATATTCAGAGACTTCCGTGACTATTTCTTATGTAAAAATAATGTTTTAAATTATCGGGTTTTCCGCGTGTATGTTTGGGAATAGTGTAGAGATTATTATATTATATCGTTACTGATGTGATAATTACGTGGCACTGTGGATTAGTTTGAGGGTGTTACAAGCTTGGTATCAGAGCCTAGGTTTAAGAGATTAAGTATCTAGTGGATGCTTAAGCTTAAACCCTAGAGTCTAGATCCTTGGATTGTAATCCGAAGTAGAGTATTAGGTGATGAACGAGTAGTGTGTAGAGTTTTGTAGAGTTGATTTGTTTTATTATCTTATTGTGCAGGTTGTTATGGACCGTCAGGGCAGCGGGCCTCAGGGGGATGACCATAGGGATGATGAGCCTGTGCGTAGATCTGACTTGTATTCTGTGATAGGTCAGATATTAGATGAGCGTTTTCCGGGTCAGAGCATGGGTAGGGGTCGAGGTGCGGTGCCTCCGCCCGAGGGAGGCCAGAGTTCTGGAGCTGGTGCTTCTTCTTCTAGCCAGTCATCGCGAGGGTCCTTTAAGGACTTCATGACGGGTCGCCCTTCCGAGTTCTTTGGTGGAGTTGGTGCCTCGAAGGCACTGGATTGGTTAAGAGAGATCGAGGCAGCATTTCGTATAGCTCATGTGGATAGAGCAGATAGAGTGAGTTATGCTTCCTACCTTCTGAAGGGAGGGGCATTGAGATGGTGGAGTTCGGTTGTCAGTGCTCGTGGAGTCGATGAGGCCTATCTGATGTCTTGGGAGGAGTTCCGTACAGAGTTCGAGCTGCAGTATTGTCCGTTGGACACGAGGAGAGAGTTGGAGCGAGAGTTCATTCATCTGCAGCAGGGATCCAGATCCGTCCAGGAGTATATCGATGTATTTAATGACAGAGCCCAGTTTGCACCGCATCAGGTAGCCACAGAGGACCGAAAGATCAATATGTTCATCGAGGGTTTGAGGCCAGACATTAGAGAGTTTGTGGGGATGTTGCGTGACCCCACCTTTTCATCAGCGATGGAGTATGCCCGCCGCCGAGAGCGGGAGATCGAGAGACAGCGAGAGCAGTCAGCTCCCCAGAGACAGCGTATCGAGCCATCGGGCCAAGGTCAGAGTTCTGGATCTTCGAGGTTTTATCGGGAGAGCCGTCAGGGTGGGTATTCTGAGCAGCAGGGACAGAGTTCAGGGGCGCAGCGAGATCAGAGACGGGATGATAGGCAGTTGGGGGTTGGTCAGAGTCAGGGACAGGGTCGGGGTGGTCAGAGACAGCAGGGACAGAGGCAGCAGGGACAGAGTCAGAGGCAGTCACAGAGTCAGGGTCAGAGTAGTGGTGGTAGAGGTTCCAGGGATTCGGGGAGTAGGGTTGGGAGTTCAGCCGATGTCGAGAGAGATTGCCAGCGATGTCATCATCGTCATGCTGGGCCATGCGCCCCCGAGCATCTTCGATGTTTCCGATGTGGCCAGTATGGTCACACAGCTGTTGCATGTACCTCCCAGGAGTCTCTATGCTTCCGATGCGGGAAGCCGGGTCATATGTCTCGGGATTGTCCGAACCCGAGCGCGGGGTTTCCAGGGTCGAGTTTGAGTGGAGCAGGGCCATCTGGGTCATCTTCGGCACCTCGGGGAGGAGGAGCACCGAGGGCTCGTGGCAGAGTTCTTCAGGCTACTGCTGAGGAGGCGCGCAAGTCGCCTGATGTTGTGTCTGGTACGTTTATCCTTAACGGACTGCGCGCCTTTATTTAATTTGATTCGGGATCTGATCGTTCATATGTATCTACCTCCTTCTGTGATTATTTTGCTATCTCTTCATTTGAGTTATCTGTGCCTGTTTTTGTTGAGCGTGTTGATGGTAGTACTGTGTTAGTGAGCCGCATTTATAGAGATTGTGCATTAGAGATAGATGGCCATCGGTTTTCCATAGACTTGATGCCTATGGAGATTAGTAGTTTTGATGCCATTATTGGCATGGATTGGCTGACAGTGCGTCAGGCAGATATCTTCTGTTCTAAGAAGATGATCCGCATTCCCGTCTCCGAGTCAGAGTCAGCAGTCGTGTATGGCGAGAGGCGCAGGGGAGAGATGAGTATTGTATCGATGGCGCAGGCGCAGAGGTATGTGGCGAAGGGGTGTGCCACTTACTTAGCTTATGTGGTAGATTCGAGGAAAGAGAAGAGGGAGGTCAGTGATGTGCCGGTGGTTAGAGATTTCCCCGATGTGTTCCCAGATGAGCTGCCTGGTCTGCCGCCGGACCGGCAGGTTGAGTTTAGGATCGACCTAGTTCCCGGGGCCGTTCCTATTGTGCGTACGCCGTATCGGTTAGCTCCTACCGAGATGCGCGAGATGATGACGCAGTTGCAAGATTTGCTAGATCGAGGGTTTATTCGCCCCAGTTCTTCGCCGTGGGGAGCCCCAGTATTATTCGTGAAGAAGAAGGACGGGACGATGCGCATGTGTATTGATTATAGAGAGCTTAATAGGGTAACGGTGAGGAACCGTTATCCCTTGCCGAGGATTGATGATCTCTTTGATCAGCTTCAGGGGGCGAGTTTCTTCTCGAAGATTGATCTGCGTTCAGGGTATCATCAGCTGCGAGTTAGAGACGAGGACGTGCCTAAGACTGCGTTTAGGACCAGATATGGTCATTATGAGTTCTTAGTCATGCCGTTCGGGCTGACTAATGCCCCAGCAGCATTTATGGACCTGATGAATAGGGTCTGCAGGCCGATGCTCGATCGTTTCGTGATTGTGTTTATTGATGATATTCTGATCTACTCGAGGAGCAGCGAGGAGCATGGCCAGCATCTGAGAGAGGTCTTGAGTACTTTGCAGCGAGAGAGGCTATACGCCAAGTTTTCGAAGTGCGAGTTCTGGCTTCGAGAGGTGCAGTTCTTAGGGCACGTGGTGACGAGCGAGGGCGTTAAAGTGGATCCAGCAAAGGTCGAGGCGATCATGAGTTGGGGTCAGCCCACGTCTGTATCTGAGGTTCGTAGTTTCTTGGGTTTGGCTGGATATTATCGGCGGTTTATAGAGAATTTTTCGCGAATCGCTGTGCCGTTGACGATGTTGACTAGGCAGTCAGTGCCATTTGTGTGGGCTGAGGAGCAGGAGAGTGCTTTTTTAGAGTTGAAGAATCGGTTGTGTAGGGCCCCGATTCTAGCATTGCCAGAGGGTTCTGAGGATTTTGCTGTGTATTGCGATGCTTCCTTCACTGGGTTGGGATGTGTGTTGATGCAGAGAGGTAAGGTGATTGCTTATGCCTCGAGACAGCTTCGGAGTTATGAGTTGAGTCGGCCAGTGCATGATCTAGAGTTGGATGCCATAGTCTTTGCCTTGAAGATATGGCGGCATTATCTATATGGGACGAGATTTACTGTGTTCACTGATCATAAGAGTTTGCAATATTTGTTCAGTCAGAAGGAGCTGAACATGAGACAGAGACGTAGTATGGAGCTCTTGAAGGATTATGATTGTGACATCCAGTACCACCCGGGGAAGGCTAACATGGTGGCAGACGCTTTGAGCAGAAGATCCTATGAGCAGACGGTTGTATCCAGAGCTTCTCGATTAGAGGTCACGTCGACCTTGATTGATAGTCTGCGGTTAGCTCAGGAGGAGGGTTTGAGAAGCAAGAATGTGCAGAGAGAGAGATTAGCTGGTCAGCTGGAGTTATTGAGCAGAGACGATAGAGGTTTGATGACTCTCCGTGGTCGAGTATGGGTCCCCAGAGTAGGTGGTTTGAGACAGCTGATTCTAGATGATTCCCATAAGTCTCGATTGTCGATCCATCCGGGTAGCACGAAGATGTGCAGAGATCTGCGAGTTCATTATTGGTGGCCAGGGATGAAGAGGGATGTAGGGAAGTATGTGGAGGCGTGTATGACGTGTTTGAGAGTTAAGAGTGAGCATCAGAAGCCGCATGGCAGACTTCAGCCGCTAGAGATTCCAGAGTGGAAGTGGTATGATATCACCATGGACTTCATAGTGAGACTCCCGCGGACTGTTCGTGGGAATGATATGATCTGGGTTATTGTTGATCGGCTTACGAAGAGTGCCCAATTCTTGGCCGTTCGTGGGACTATTACGATGGATCAGTTGGCGCGCCTCTACATCAGCGAGATTGTTGCGAGACATGGAGTTCCGAGATCTATTACGTCTGACCGAGATAGCCGATTTGTATCGTGATTCTGGCAGAGCTTCCAGAGAGAGTTGGGCACCCGAGTTCAGTTGAGTACGGCTTATCATCCGCAGACAGGGGGTCAGACAGAGCGAACTAATCAGACTCTGGAGGATATGCTGCGGGCTTGTGTGATTGATCTTGGGTGTAGCTGGGATCTTCATTTGCCGCTTGTTGAGTTTGCGTATAATAACAGCTACCATGCATCCTTCGGCATGCCTCCATTCGAGGCTCTCTATGGGCGTAAGTGTTTGACTCCGGTATGTTGGGGAGAGGTTGGGGAGCGTCCTATCGGCGGACCAGAGGTTCTTCAGGAGACTAGCGACAAGGTCTCTATGATTCAGCAGCGGATTAGGACAGCTCAGAGTCGCCAGAAGAGTTATGCAGATCGCCGGATGTCTGAGTTAGAGTTTCAGGTCGGAGACTCCGTGATGCTTAAAGTCTCACCCTGGAAGGGTATTATTCGATTTCGTAGGCGAGGTAAGTTGGGACCGCGTTATATTGGGCCATTCGAGGTTATCGAGAGGATCGGGGATCAGGCTTATCGTCTAGATTTGCCTTCAGAGTTGTCGGGAGTGCATAATGCTTTTCATGTTAGTCACCTTCGTAAGTGTTTAGCCCGTGATGATCAGCGAGTGCCATTATCTGAGATTGAGGTCGATGATAGACTTCAATATGCCGAGCAGCCTGAGGCAGTGACAGATCGGAAAGTGAAGAGGTTGCGTAATAAAGAGGTGGCGTTAGTGTTGGTGCAATGGAAGCACCATAAGGGTACCAGCGCCACATGGGAGCCAGAGTTAGAGATGCGCAGCCGTTATCCTCACCTCTTTGCTTCGAGCTAGATTCTGAGGACAGAATCTTTATAAGGAGGGAGGACCTGTAACATCCCGATTTTGAGATAGGTACGTGGAACTATTTCATTGGATTAGTTATTTAAATTGGGACCCGGAGATATAAAATTGTATTTTGGGGTATCGGGATCGGATTTTTGGGTATCGGACCGAGTTAAACCCAAAATGTATATATTGGATGCTTCCTTTGTTCTTGGATTCATTTCAAAACCAGAGATGAAAAGTGTGTTGTGTGTGAATTGATTTCCAGCATCCTCCAGCAAAGATTAAGGCTTCAAATTGTGATTCAAGCAACCAATTCCTTCATCATCTTCTTATTTGAGTATTGAGGTAATTTTGAGCTTAAAATCATGGATTAGATGTTGTTAATTGTAAGTGATGGATTCAATTGGGTTTATGTATAGTATTGAGTAAATTCGAACATAAATCTGTGGTAAAAATAAGCTGGAATCGGGTTTGGGGATTAAATCCCCTGGCTGTGCAGAAACAGAGCATAACTGCTACTGTTCGTCCGTGAGCGCGACCGCGATCCCCTGATCGCGGGCCGCGATGTTCTTGAGATGATCGCAGGCGGTTTGAGCCCGAGCTCGGACCGCGATGTGAGCTCGGCCGAGTTTGAGGTCAGCGCGGCCGAGACCGCGATAGAGTCAGTGCGGCCGCGATTGGTTGAGTTCGGCCGCGATGCGGCTAGGGTTTGAGTCGGGTTTTCGGGTTCTGTG
>JAANYP010007334.1:0-12261 GCA_020465985.1 Centrapalus pauciflorus | reverse complement strand
TTAAATCAGAGTCTGAAATTTGGTACATAGCATGCCAATAACTCGATTTAAACATCTCAACTTATAATTACAACATGCATTTAACATCTTCAACCAGGATCTATGATTCAGTTCACTAGCACCACCTTCACTTTCTTGTTTCTTATCTTTTTGATCTTGGTCTCCAATATGCATTCTGACTCATCAAAAAATTTTACACATTCATCAATTTTTATTTTTGAGTGTTCTGTCCATGGTTCCCTCTTAGGTACCAGACTCTTTCTTAAATAACCCACATGAAAGACTAGGTGAACCGATAATTCCTCTCCCAGGTCCAAATGGTAAGACTGATTTCCGACTTTCTCAATTATGCCTGAAAAACCTACAAATCGAGGAAATGACTTTCCTCGCTTCACAAATATGGTAACACCTTTCATTGGAGACACCTTCAAGTATACCAGTCGTCTTTTTGAAACTCTATTGCCTTATGAAGACGATCATGATAATTCTTCTGTCGGTCATGGGTCGTTTTCACGTATTGCTTGATTAGCTTAATCTTCTCATTTGTTTATTGTAAAAACGCAGGTCCAGCAATTGGAGTTTCCCCTGTTTCTCTCCAGCAAGACGGGGTCCTACATTTCCTCCCATGCAAGAACTTAAACGACACCATTTTTATTGTGGAATGGTAACTGTTGTTATAAGAGAATTCAACTAAAGGGAGATGGTCGTACCAGTTGCCTCCCAGATCCATGATACAGGCCCTTAGCATATCTTCTAGAGTCAAGATTGTTCTTTCACTTTGTCCATCAGATTGTGGTCTATAAGTAATACACACATCTTGTAAAGCAGCCCATAAGTTAAAAGTAAATCTGCTGTCTCTGTCAGACACAATAGACTTGGGCACTTCGTGTCTTGAGAAATTCTCATTCATGTAGATTTAAGCCACGCATTTTAATGAATAAGTCTCCCTGATGGGTATGAAGTGTGCAAATTTGGTTAAACGGCCAACAACGACCCAGATTGAATCATGTTGACGACGAGTCTTGGGCAGCTTTGTGACAAAATCCATAGTAATATGGTCCCACTTCCATACTGGAACAGGAAGCAGTTGCATATTACCATAGGGTTGTTGATGCTTAGCTTTGACCAACCGACAAGTTCTTCCATATAGCCCAACGTATCTTTTCAACCCTGACCACTAGAGTTCATCCTTCAGCTCATTGTACATTTTCGTACTTCCAGGATGAATTGAGAATTTTGACTGATCTGCTTCTTCCAAAATTACACGCATACCTCTTAGCTTAGGAACCCATATTCTGCTATACAGACCTTTCAACCCGGTTCCATCATGTTGCATTAAAGGCAGCTGGAATCTAATATTTTCTTCTTGGACATTTTCTTCTTTTAATGCTTGTAGTTAAGTAGCCCTTACATCATCGATTATTGTTGAAGTCAGCATCATAGAGGTTAAGGCATAACAATAAGCCTTACAGTAAGCTTTTCTACTTAGGGCATCAGCAACCACATTTGCCTTTCCATGGTGGTACAGGATTTCACAATTGTAATTCTTTATTAATTCCATGGATCGGCGTTGCCTCATATTAAAGTCCTTTTGACTAAATATATACTTCAAGTTTTAATGATCGGTGTATACCTGACATTTGTTTCAATACAAATAATGCCTCCAGAGTTTGAGAGTGAAAGTCGCAGCCGTTAGTTCTAAGTCATGGGTTGAATAATCTTTTTCATGTGGCTTGAGTTACCTTGAAGCATATGTTATGACGTTTCCTCATTACATCAGCATTGCTCCCAGTCCCATGCCTGATGCATTAGTATAGACCACGAAGTCTTTGTTTCCTTTTGGCAGGGCCAACATTGGCGCTTCACTTAACAATTTCTTTAGATATTCGAAGGCCATATGTTGTTCTTCTTCCCAGATAAAAGTCACGTTCTTACGAGTAAGCCTGGTAAGCGGAACCGCGATCTTTGAGAAATCCTTGATGAATCGGTGGTAGTAACTAGCCAATCCCAAGAAACTACAAATTTCCAAGGCATTACATGGAGACTCCCAGTTCTGGATAACCTCAATCTTTGCTACATCAACGAAAATACCAGCACCAGATATTACATGCCCCATGAATTAAATCTAAATTGTTTAACAAGTTTCAATGTCAATAAGAGTTTATGATTGAGTTTAAGAGTCAAGGAATGGATTCGTATCAAATGTTGAAACGTATCTGCCTCAATGAGAATTCACATTTAGAGAATTTGACATATAGTCTCTCTTTTCGCAGTAACTCTTGCAATTCTCTTAGATGTATAACATGTTCAGCCTCGGTCTTTAAGTAAATAAGAATATCATCGATGAAGACGATGACAGATTTTTCAAGCATCAGCCGACAAACTCTATTCATGAAATCCATGAAAGCAGCTGGCGCGTTAGTAAGATCGAACGACATTACCAGAAACTCGTAGTGTCCGTAACTAGTTTTGAAAGCCATTTTAGGAATATCGTCCTCGTAGACTTTAAGCTGATGATACCCCGATCAGAGATCAATCTTCGAGAAATAACTGGCGCCTTGTAACTAGTCGAAGAGATCATCGATTCGGGGCAGAGGATATTTGTTCTTGATGGTCACCTTGTTAAGTTCGCGATAATCAATACACATGCACAAGGTACCATCCTTCTTCTTAACAAAGAGGACAGGAGCGCCCCAAGGAGAAGAACTTGGACATACGAAGCCCTTATTGAGAAACTCCTGTAATTGTTTCATCATTTGCTGCATTTCTGCAGGGGCTAAACGATAGGGCGCTTTTACTATTGGAGCAGCTCCAGGAATAAGATCGATACAGAATTCCACCTAACGATCTGGTGGCAATCCCGAGATATCCTCCAGAAAGACGTCCATGAATTCAGATTCTATAAAAACTGTAGAGATAGATTTATCTGTAACCTTTGCAGCTATAGCGTAGGCCAGATAAGCAAAGCAACCCTTAACAACGTGCTTTCGGGCTTTAACAATAGAAATAAGGCATAGATCGCCTTTTCGCCTCTCCCCATAAATACAAATATCACGACCCTCAGGAGTAGTGATCTTGAAATTCTTTTCTTACAAACTATCTGAGATTCGTTATGGACAAGCCAGTCCATCCCCACAATGACATCAAACTCTTCGAATTCCATGGGGATTAAATTCAAGTTAAACACTACATCTTCTATGAGTAATGTGCAATTCTTATATACCTTATTAGCTTTTACTAACATATTGCTAGCAGTTTCAATGTCGAGCACAAATTGTAGGTTGGATGTAGGCATATTAAGTTGTCGTGCAGTAGAGAAAAATGTGTGATTCATTACAGAATCAAATAAAATACGTGCGGGGATTGAGTTTTCTAAAAATGTACCCGTGACCACTTTAGGATCCTTTGCTTCCTAGGCAGTTATTTGGAATGCCCTAGTCGGAGCCCTCGAAAGTCTGTTTAGTTCGAGAAGTAGAAGCTCCAGAAGACCTTGCAGTTGATTGTTGGGTGGATTGGGATCGTGGGGGCTTACGACAATCCCATGCAAGATGACCAATTTTGCTACAGTTTTAGCATGCTTTAGCTTTTCGAGGACAGTTATCCCCATGATGCCCCTTCTGCCCGTAGCTGTAGTAGTAGATATCCTGGGTTCTGCAATTCCCAAAATGTGCCGACAATCCCGTTGTTCAGTATTGGCCAAGAAGGCCCTTCCCCTTCTTGGTGAAGATGATGGTGGTTGAGATGAATGCAGTGATGATCAGGATGATCTAGAATTAGGGGTGTCCAATATCTGAAATTTCGGATATCCGAAATTTTGGATTCTCATATCAGATTAAATATCTAAAATACAAATTCATATATCCAAATACATATTAAAGATAAATATATCACAAATAAATGTATCCTGAATTATTTTTACTCAAAATGACTAAAAAAAGATTAAAAAACTAAAATATATTAAATTTTAGTTAATAAATCTATAATATCAAGATGAAACTCAAAATTATACAATAGAATAATAATAAACACTCAATATTATATAAATAATCAATCCTAAAGATATAAAAAAAATTTAATTTTTTTTTAGATTTTCGGATATCGGATTATCTGAATATCTGAAATCTTGAATTTTGCCATCCGAATCTGAAAATTCGAAATCCGAAATTTCAGATAGTTTCGGATTGAATTTTTGGATTTTTTATTTCGGATGCTCGGATTCGGATTATTATGAGCACCCCTATCCAGAATAACTAGACTCTCGTTGCCTCTTTGGCGGTGATTATTGAGTTGGACCCACAACAGATGATTCCATGACGTATCTTGAGAGTACCAAAATCTGCTCCAAATTACGAGTAGCCTCCAACAATCCAGCAAAAGTTGTATACCGAGCATTGCTCATTGTTTGGCGAATCACCAGCTCTAATCCGGCCTCAAACCGGTGTATCTTCCTCTCCTCCATGTCTACTTGATGGGGCGCAAACAAACTCAGTCGAGTGAACTCGACAGCATATTGGGAAACTATCTTCGTTCCGTGAGTCAACCCTAAACATTTCGCCTCCAGACGACGTTTCTCATCAGCATGACAGTATTGTTGCACGAATACGTCATTGAATTCGGTCTAACATACTGGACACGGCCTCCATCGTCAATACACTAACCATAGTATCCCACCACATCACAGCATCCTTCGTAAACATAGCAGTGGTGTATCGAACTGTATCCTTCTCAGCGCAGTCGCTGATTCGTAAGGTTCGCTCTGTGGCAGTAATCCACTCCAATGTTGTAACAACATCCAAGTACCATCAAATACAACTGCCCCATTACCCTTGAAAACCTTTAATCTACATCCCTTCACTTTGCTTAAAAAACTAGAGTCTTCTTGCCTGTCACCCCGTTCACCGTACTGGCGTTCTTTGTCTTTCCTTTTATCAGCCCTACATTTAGCTTCGGTCTCATCCCGAGCCCTAAGCTGATCAGTGAATGATTGAGCTTGTCCAGCCATCATTTTGGCGTGACGTTCGTTATTTTTCTCCATCATGCTTTGCATTATTTGGAGAATATGTTGAGGAGTCATATCATCTTCTCAATTTCATACTCCAAATACATCAAAGTAAGTAAATACTAACTTATTTCATCATATATTTAAGTTTATATAAGTCTTGCATAATATATATAATCACCTACAACAACAAGTTTCATAAAAACTCAAGTTTATAAGTTTCTAGTTGTTATTTTTAAGTTGTTTTTTTAAATGTGTTTATGAATATATGAACACATTATAAGCATGTTAATATTATGAAAACATGTGTTATATATGTGGTTTTATAACTATTATGGCTTTTAAACAAGTTGTCTTTAAATAAACAACAAGAATCATAAGTTTTTTTAAATTTATAAACTACGGAATTTCGGCAGAATATTTGTATCGACTTTGAAAAATCATAACTAATTCATAACTCAACGAAATGAGTTGATTCTTGTCTCAAAAGTTAGATCTATGTCTTAACTATAGATCTGCAATTTTTCATAATTTATTTTGAAGTTTAAGACCTCCAGAAATTATTTGAGAAACCGAAAGTTTGACAGCTCAAAAATGGCCAACATAGCGTTTTTAACGAGATTTTTCACCAACCTAAACAACTCGAAAAATGGCCGTTCTTGATTCTAAAAATCCTTTGTATATAGTAGTTTAATGTCCTAGAAAACCAAAGTCTAAAACATTTTTGGAGCTTGGTCAAAAACAGCCTCACAGTAGGCCGAAAAACCTCCGAAAAAGCTGGAAAATTATATATATATAAACTTGACGTTTTAAGCAAATCTTATTTATAAACTTGTAATGTTGGGTGATTTAAGACATAAAAATCTATAAATATACATATTATCATATATTAGTGATATTAAGTCCTTATCATCATTTAGGACTCGTTAAACACCTCCGGTTTCATCACCCATCAAACAACGCACTTTTGCATTTTTGCGCGTCGTTTTGCCATCACAAGTTCGGTGAGTCTTCATAGCCCCTATTTTTCACTATCTATTGGGGTGGAAATACATGCACTGTTTTTCATATGGACATCAAAACTGTTTATTTCTTATATGTATTACATGTTTGGATTCCATCAGCCCTTATATCATGAACCGTTAATTGCATTTATTTGTAAGCGCGAGTATATTGTGGATAGATCTATTGGGAGTCATGTCCCCCATTCGTGTTAGCTCGGTTCGGCTAACAGCGAGTGCATATATATTCAACACACGGTATTACGTATGGGGATACTGCACAGGGCAAACTCATTCTAATTAAGCTTCGGTTGCATGATGGTTTATGTAATACATACACGGAATTTATGATTTTATAAATTCAACTCATCTGATAATGTCCATACAACTGGTCTTTTCGCGTAAACCTATGAACTCACCAACAATTTTTGTTGACGTATTTTAGCATGTATTTTCAGGTAATTAAGGCAAGTGTGCCTTCGGATACACCAACTTTCAAGCTTCCGCATTTCATGGAGTCGCATGCATATTTCGAAACTAACGGAGATTTGACTGCATTATTTTTGGACGCATTAATTATGTTTCAGAATCTCTGTATTACGCGAACTTCATTCCTTTCATTTTGTAAAACATTAATACATTTTTAAATTTTAATGTCGTAATATTTCGAAAACGTCCATATAGTGGTCGTTCGTTATAATTATGGTTACGCTTCCGCACTCGTCACGTCTCGCTGCCAACCAAGGTAGCAGGGTGTGACAGATTGGTATCAGAGCCAGGTTATAGTGAACTAGGTTGCATTAGTTACTAGACTATAACTGTTACAAAAACTAAACTTTCTTCAAGAACTGTGAACACATATATGGACCCTGATGACAATAACATATCGAAATTCACCCCTAGGGAAAGGGTGTGACTAGCACAACGGGAGTCTATCCCGGTACCTGCCCATCAGCCAAGCCCGCCGCAGTAGTAACGGGCAAGCATAGGACAGTGGGGATGGATGCCTCACACTCTCCAAGAGTGGAGAAACGAAGAGGGGATCCAAATCCAGTTTGAAGTCAGAACACCATCTTCCTCTCAAGTGCCGACACTTACCCAGAAACCTACGTAACAAACAATGTCTCTGTTGGTGGCAAGGGCCGCCAGACCTGACCTCCAATTTTGACGAAATCCACCAAGAGGTCAGTGAGATCTTTGCAAGGATTAAGCAGGAGGCAATGCAAACCACCAATAAACCTTAGGCCAACCAGAATAAACAGGCGATTCAACCAGACGGAATCAACAAATTGTGACAACGCCTAGCGGAGCACAAATCCCGCAATGCAGAACTAACCCAACGACTTAACACTCTGGAGTACGAGGAAACCCCAGAGGCATCTCATACCTAGTACCCTTCTACCATTTTATAGTATTTATCTAGGCTTTACTATCTGATATATCTTAGGGTAAATAAGGCTTAAGAATTTATCAAAAAAAATTTTGACCATATCACATACAAAGATTAAGTATCAAGAACTTTTATGAGGAATTAAGTTTTAACTACAACTCTGCGTAGGAATAGATAAAGCTGTGACTATCTGCCTAAGAAATTTCAAACCCGTAGACTTATCCTCTTACCCCATTAGATACCACTTATGCATTTCTACTATTTGATACTGGTGCTGATAAGAGCTTTATATCCACTAAGTTCACGAAGCTGATAAATTCCATTAAGTGCTACTTATGCTATTGAGGTTGATGACAGTGAAACGCTTAAGACAAATAATATAAGTCGAGGATGCTCCTTAGAATTAGTAGGCCGACTCTTTGAAACAGACATGATACCCATCAAACTGGGAAGTGTTTACGTGGTCATAGGCATGGATTGGCTATCGAAAATCGTGAGGAAATAGTATGCAACAAGAACATAGTTCATATACCTTTAGCCAATAAAAAGGTCCTTACCGTCCAACGCAAAGCAAGAAATACCAAAGTAAGCATCATCTCTAGCATTAGGACCCTGAAGTGTTGATAGAGAGGGAGCCAAAGGGAAAGCGGCTCGAAAATATTCTTATTATTTATGGTTACCCCAAAGTTTTTCCAGAACACTTACCTGAACTCCCAACATCGAGGCAAGTCAAATTCAAAAATAGGCCTAGTATCAGGTGCGGTACCAGTGGCTCGAGCACCATGCCGATTAGCCCCATCAATAGTGTAAGAATCGTCCAACCAAGTATAGGAGCTCTTAGATAAAGGGCCTATCAAACCGAGTTCCTGGCTTTGGAGGAGCTCCAGTTTTGTTCATAATGGAGAAGGATGGAACATTCGGGATGTGCATCAATTACCGAAAATTAAATAAGCTAAAAGAACCAATACCCACTTCCAAGGATCAATGACTTGTTTGACAAAACTCCAAGAATTAAGCTTCTATTCGAAGATCGTCCTTAGGTCTGGTTATCATCAGGTTAGAGTTCACAAGAAAGATATTCCAAAGACAGCTTTCAGATTCCGTTTCGGTCATCATAAATTCCTATTAATGTCGTTTGGATTAACCAGTGTCCCCAACGGTACTCATGGACCTCATCGGGTGTGCAAACCTTATTTAGACAAATTCGTGATTGTATTCATGAATGACTTTTAATCTACTCACGAAACGAGAAGGAGCATGAGCAACATTTAAGACTGATTCTGGAATTATCGGTGAAAGAACAACTATATGCTAAGCTTTCTAAATTTGACTTTTGGTTAGGAGAGGTGAAATCCCTCGGTCACGTGAACAATAGTAAAGGAATCCAAGTCGACCCCGCAAAGATCAAGGCTATCAGGAATTGGTCAACTCTTAGAACCCCCATAGAGATACGACAGTCCTTAAGACTTGCCACTTATTATAAGCAATTTTCTCAAAGACCACCAGAATTCTAACAAAACTGACCCGAAAAGACATTAAGTATGATTGGAGCAAGGATCAGGAGACATCATTCCAGTTATTAAAGCACAAACTGTGCAGCGCGCCTATTTTGTCCATACTTAAGACGAACGAGAAATTTATAGATTACTGTGACGCTTCACACAATGGGCTTATATAGAAAAATAGGGACATAGCTTATACTTTATGAAAACTTAAGGTTCACTAGGTGATTTACACAACACATGATCTGGATCTTGAAGCAGTAGTCTTAATCCTTGGAGACAATAGTTGTACGGTATGAAGTGTATTGTATTCACAGACCATAAGAGCCTCCAACACATCTTGAACCAGAAAGAGTCGAATACGAAGTAGTACCGTTGGATGGAACTAATATGTAATGGCAACCGTGAAAATTCGTTATCACCTGAGGAAAACTAAGGAGCTAAGCCTTTAAGAGTACAAGTGGATAAATAGTTTAGAATAAGGGCTAATAAAAATCGATAATTCATGAATAGAATCTGATTACTCTGTTTGGTGGAATAAGAAAGCTGGCTATGGATGAAGGACACAAATTAAGATATGTCGTTCACCCCGGATCCAATAAAATGTATCATGACCTTAAGAAACTATACGGGTGGCCTATCATGAAGAATGACTTGCCAAATCGGTCAGAAAATTCCTAACACGCTCCAAAATTAAGATAAACCATCAGAAACCATTTGGGTAATAGTTGACAACCTAACAAAATCCGAGCGTTCCTACCAATCAAGAAGAACATCAGGATGAATAAGCTAGTCCAAACGTACCTCAAGGAAGTCGTCTCCGGACACGGAGTGCCTATTATAATCATTTTGATATGGATAGCAGATCTACAGCTAAGCGTTTGGCAATTATTATAGCCAACTGTGGATAAAAACCTGGACCTGAGTACCACATATCACTCTCAGACCAATGGTCAGAATAATAGAACGATCCAAACCCTAGAACGTACATTAAGAGCCTGTGTAATGGATACTTATTTGCCTTAGTGGAATTATCGTACTACAATAGTTATCACTCAAGTACTAAAGCTGCTCCGTTTGAGGCCCTCTACGGGCAAAAGTGTCGATCACCAATTTATTGGGAAGAAGTGGGAAACGGCCAAATCATTGGCGTTAAGATCATTCACAAAATTACCGGAAGGATAGTACGATTGCGGAACTGACTAAAAGTTGCCCGCAATTGTCAGAAAGTTATGCAGATGTAGGAAGAAAATCCCTTGAATTCTAATTAGGAGAACGAGTACCAATGAAACTCTCGCCTTGGAAGGGCGTAATCCGTTTTGGGAAACGAGGAAAACTCAATCCTCGTTATATCGGACCATTCAAGATCACCAAAAGAATTGGCCCGGTAGCTTACCGACTCGACCTGCCCCAGAGCTTAATAACGTTCATAATACCTTCCACGTGTCCAATCTTAAGAAGTGTCTGGCTGATGAATCACTCGTTATACCCATGGACGAGCTGGAGTTAGACGATAAGTTGAACTTCATTGAGCAACCTGTAGAAATAATGGACCGCGAAGTCAAGAAACTAAAGCACAGCCGGATCCCGATAATAAAAGTCAGATGGAACTCTAAGCGAGGTTCTGAGTTTACGTGGGAATGCGAGGATCAGTTCCGAGAAAAATACCCACACCTGTTCTCAAGTACTCAAGAAGTGGAGAACACGAGCTAATTGCGGGACGAAATTCCCTTAACAGGGGGAGACTGTAACATCCGGCACTAAACCATGATAGCAACAATGACCTAATATGTATTTAATAGTCAATTATAGCCTAATCAGTGGTCATTAGAAATTAATCAAGTGATTAACAAGGTTTATTAGAAAATTCAACTCAATTAGAATCAAATTCATCGGTGCGATGAATCGGGAAATCAATTAATCCGATCAATTTACGATATGAGGGATTAATTCAACTAAGTACATAATTAAATTATGATTAGTGACACTAATCATACACTAATACAATTACTTAACATTAATTATGCAAGACTAAAACAATTCATTAAAACAATGCATTCAAAAGTATTTATGAATTTACAAGAAAAGGGAAATACAAGAATACATTCTAAATACTTTTATACAAAAAAAAAATATATAATAACATGAAAATAATCCATAAAAATCTGGTCATAGGGTAGTACTACCCAAGATTTGATTTCAATTTTTTAATTCCCAACTCCATAACCTTTCATAATCAAATCTTTCACACCCCATTCTCCTTTCATTTCAACATGATCTTACACTCCACCTCAATTTGAAAGACCAAGACTTTGCCTATAAATAGAGGGCTTCCTTTTCATTATTTTCACACCAAAATATCTCTTTCTCTCCTCTCAAAACCGGATCCAACACACACACACACTACAATCCTTTTCATTCAAGTGTTCTTGGTGAAATTCAAGTGTTCTTGGTGAACTTCTAGTGTTCTTGGTTCAAATCTTGCAAGAGTTCCAACTTCTTCTCAATTTCATACTCCAAATACATCAAAGTAAGTAAATACTAACTTATTTCATCATATATTTAAGTTTATATAAGTCTTGCATAATATATATAATCACCTACAACAACAAGTTTCATAAAAACTCAAGTTTATAAGTTTCTAGTTGTTATTTTTAAGTTGTTTCTTTAAATGTGTTTATGAATATATGAACACATTATAAGCATGTTAATATTATGAAAACATGTGTTATATATGTGGTTTTATAACTATTATGGCTTTTAAACAAGTTGTCTTTAAATAAACAACAAGAATCATAAGTTGTTTTAAATTTATAAACTACGGAATTTCGGCAGAATATTTGTATCGACTTTGAAAAATCATAACTAATTCATAACTCAACGAAATGAGTTGATTCTTGTCTCAAAAGTTGGATCTATGTCTTAACTATAGATCTGCAATTTTTCATAATTTATTTTGAAGTTTAAGACCGCCAGAAATTATTTGAGAAACCGAAAGTTTGACAGCTCAAAAATGACCAACATAGCGTTTTTAACGAGATTTTTCACCAACCTAAACAACTCGAAAAATGGCCGTTCTTGATTCTAAAAATCCTTTGTATATAGTAGTTTAATGTCCTAGAAAACCAAAGTCTAAAACATTTTGGAGCTTGGTCAAAAACAGCCTCAAAGTAGGCCGAAAAACCTCCGAAAAAGCTGGAAAATTATATATATATAAACTTGACGTTTTAAGCAAATCTTATTTATAAACTTGTAATGTTGGGTGATTTAAGACATAAAAATCTATAAATATACATATTATCATATATTAGTGATATTAAGCCCTTATCATCATTTAGGACTCGGTTAAACACCTCCGGTTTCATCACC
>JAANYP010007333.1:0-42399 GCA_020465985.1 Centrapalus pauciflorus | reverse complement strand
AGAAGTGGTCAACAAAAAGATAAGTCCATTATATTATGTTGACACCATGGGTCGGGGATTTTTAATGCCCTATAACAAGACTTGGCCAGAAGTGTTAGCCGAAGAAGAAGAAAAAGAGCAAGATGTTACATTATAAATTTCGATCATGTGGAGTTTTATTTTGTAATAGTTAATGTAATTTATTTTCATGTAATGTTATTTGTTTCCGTTGTAATTTATTTATTGTAATTAGAAGTTGAGGGGTATAGAGTGTAAACTGCTGAAACTTGAATTAATATTTAAGGGAAACCAGGGTTTCCCACAAGTTTGTCCTATTCAAATTGAAAATCACGACCGTTTTTTCTCAACATTTTCTCTCTCGACAATTGCAACAATGATTGAGTGATTTTCATTCTTATTGGTTGATTATTATTATTGAATATAATTGTGAGTGCTTAGATTTTGATTGGGACGAATTAACAATTGGTATCAGAGCCACAGAAGCAGATTTAAACTGATTTGATTCGGTGTTCTTCGCGTTCATAGCAAAAATCCACGGTTTTGCTCTTAATCCTATTTTATTATTCTGTTTTTGCTTGGTTTTATGTTCGATATTCATGAGCAATATATCTAGTACTAATTTCGAGCATTTCTTGTGCAATCATTACCAGTTTTTATTGTTTAATTGATTGAATTGTTAATCGGAAAAATTATCATTCTTATTCTCGGTTTTTGCTTAAAAATCCATATTTTTAAGTGTTTTTGGATACTTGTTTTTCACAAAACTTGTTTCTAAATTTATACCAAACATTTATAAATTTATTCCAACCTTTAAATCACATTATAATTAATTCTGAAATTCTGGAAATTAATTAACAATTTCAAAATTCGGACCAACTCGGATCCTATCTTGGTCAACTCGGATCAAAACTTGGACAATTACGGATCAAGTTTTAACCTATTTCGAACCAAATCTCGGATCCCATCCGAAATTATGATCACTCGAAATTTTGTAAAAACATTTTTCGGAAATCTGAAAAAAGTTGTCCTTCATTTTAAATTTTTATTAAAAAAAATCACCTCGGATCAACATCCGAATTTCGGATCACCCGAGTTTTATTATCCGAATTTTCCTTCATTCAATTTCAGTTCGTCAACCGAAATTAAACCCACCAGAGTTTAGTTTCTTCACCCGAATTTCACATCATCCGAAATTCGGTTCCCACCCGAAATCCACATTACCCGAGTTGTGATTCAACCAAATTCAGGCCCATCTGAATTTTCAATTCATCCGAGTTTTGCACCATGCGAATTTCGTTCCACCAGAACTCGATTCCATCTGAATTTTGGTTCACACAACTGAAATATCAGTTTCCACTTCCACAGATCCAAATTTCACAATTAGCACTCATCAAAACATCATGTCTCGTGAAGCTCTTGTCCTTGGATCAGAAAACAGACCACTAGTTTTCTATCCAGATGAGTATGAGCAATGGAAGAAGCGGTTCCTCAAGTTCATTAGCATGCAGCCCATGGTCATCTAATGATCCAATCCATTAGTGAGGGACCCGCTGTGTTTTACTCCGAATATCCCGCGGTAACAACAGCTGATCCTCTAGTTCCAGGAACAAGGAGAATCCGTGAACCTGAAAATGAAGTAGAAAGGGAAATGCAAACAACATATAGATGAGTGGAGTATCTTATTTATCAATCCCTTCCCACCGATATTCTAGTTGGGGTTGACAAAAAATTGTCAGCTAAGGAATTGTGGGATGAACAAGAGATGTAGATGCTTGGGGCAGACATAGATGATAGGGTCAAGATAGAGGAAGCAAAGGCCAAATTCACTGAGTTCAGGGCTAAGGATGGAGAATCTCTTCAGAGTACTTTCAAAAGGTTCGGTGCCGTTGTAAATGAGCTTAATAAACTGCACATTAAGAAGGAAAGAGATGACATCAACATTCAGTTCCTATCTTCCTTAGCTCCAGAATGGGCACTAGCAAGTAGAGCATCCAAAAGAGCTCTGGACATTCCAAATGTCTCAATAAATGCGGAGTTCAAAGAACTGAAAAAAAGTATCAGGGCGATGAAGACGCTCATAAACAGATGGCCAACACTCTGGCTTCTTGTCTAATCGTCTTGCTCTCAAATAAAACATAGTCCACTGAACCATAAATCTTGTCTAACTGTCAATCCACCCAATAAACCCACAGATCCCCTAGCCTTGCTGTCAAATAAGACATACTCCACTGAACCACAACAAAATCCCTCACCCCTACCCTACTACCACCAAACTGGTTCTTCATCTCAATATCTGTATGCCATACCCCAAATACCCGAGCATCTGGATGTGTGAAGAGGCTGATATTCATGATATATGGCCTTCTTATCTAATCGTCTTCAACAAAAACGGTTCTACCAGAATAAGACCAACAACCAACTCCGAAATGATACAAGTCCACGAAGGTATTCTGACGAAAGAAGAGATGACAGACGGGATGACACGGATGACAGGCACAAAGATGATTGGAGAAGAGATGGTAGAGATGATAGGGGATGTGACGACTGGAGGAGAAATGATCGGGATGACAGGCGATATGATGATCAGAGAGAAAGACGGGATGATAGAAGGGACTATTGAGATGATCATCGTTATGAAAGGCGTGACGCTAGAAGGATTGATGATAGGCGGGAATACAATCACCGTGATGATAGCAAGGATTCCCGACGAGCTGATAAAAGGCCAGTTGAACGTAGAGAGGACAAACCGATAAATGATGATCCAAAATCAACTAATGAAAGAGGCTACTATGAATATGGGAGGTCGGGTCACTTTGCTCGCAAATGTAAAAATCAGTTCGAGCATGACCTTGCATACTATGAAAGGAAGGTCGATGTCTTGAAAAAGACAGCCGATGCGATGGCCCTGGTAGCGTAAGAAGACTACCAGGTTGACAAAGAATCTGATGATGATGAAGATAGGGGCAAAAATTGTTATATGGTTGACAGAGTTGGACTGGCTGAGTATGCAACTAATTTGATTCTGAATTAGACACGACTGTAGAGAGGGAGAACATGAAAGATCTTACAACCTGTCTGATGGCCAAGTCTGGGGATTCAGAGTGCTCTACTTCAGATTCAGAGACAAATGAGGTACATTCCTTTTACGTTCATAAGTTTGTACATGCTATATCTGTACAAAATGAATGTAACTTGCACACACACAAATACTTGAGCTAGAAGCTATGTATAATGCTAAAAAAGAAAATGGTGTTAAGGCTAAAAAACTGGCCCAATCAATTAAAGAAACATCTGACAAATATGAAAAGTGTTGGCTAAACGAGCATGAGTTGGTAAAGACATTCTTACTTGTAAAAGTAAAGACTGGGGATAGGAACATCTACCTTAACAGTTGTATTGATACAATCACTGAGGAAAATAGTTCCTTGAAGTCTGAATTGTCTATTCTTTCAAAACGTTTAGTGTCCGTTAGTGTAGAAAAATTAAATAATCAAAGACAATACAAAATGATTGAAAAAGAGAGAATAGGTTTATACTCACGGATAAAAACCCTAGATGTTGAATTTCTAAAAAAGGGTCAAACTGAACAAACTATTCATCTTATTCAACCAAAGAAACTAGGTTTTATCATTCCAAACAAGGAAGTGGTTTTAAAAATCCTAAGTATTTGGAAAAGGTTCAACCAGTCTTACCTATATTTTATGATAGATGGTACATGGGTCAAGGGTTCAATTTATTCTTTTTCCAATCATCGGAAGAAGTCTTAACCCAAGAGGATGAGAAAAGTAGTGAAAAATGGAAAACGAGAAATTTCTCTTAAATATGAAAAGCTGAACGAAAGTTATCCTTGTAGAGTACCCACTCTAGAGGAGGACCTCTTTTCTAGCTATTCATCAGCTGAAATGAACGCCGAACCTATCAAACCAATCCCTCACCCTTACGTTCTTACAAAAGTTTTTCATCACAAAATAATGTTTTAGAAAAGAACTTAAGGACAGATCGAGAGAAAGCCCTTAGTTATCAAGAAGCTTTTCACAAAAGCGAGGAAAATTTTCTTAGTTTTGAACAAAGTGTCGAATTAACCATCTACAAAGAAAAGTTTGACACAGTTTTAGAAATGTTAAATTCTCATTTAAAAGAGTCAAAAGTTTCTCATCCTGTGAAAGTCCCACTTATTTCATCAGAAAGAGGTAAAGCTAAGTTTGAAGTGCCTTTAATCATTTTTGAAGCTAAGTTCCAAGAAACCCACTCACCAAGGAAATTTCTCTAAGTCTAAGTCCTCCAAACGTATTGACTCTCATCATTTTGTTCCTACAGATCATGTGAGAAGAGTTCCAAAAACAACCATGCAAGATTTTTCAAGTTTTTTTTTGTTAAGAAGGCTAAAATGCCAAGTTATTTTGTTTCTAGAGATTGGCTGAATGTAATCTCCAAAAACAATGTTTGTGATGCTGTAATGGATTCTATTTCTTGTTTGAAGTATTCATTTTCGGATTTCTTTACTTTATGTCCAACTAGTTATAGACGTCAAGGCCTGAAATGAATAAATTTGTAACTTATCCTGCAAAAAGAATTCAAAAAAAGAAAGTAAAAATAATGCATCATCGGCCAAAGAAAAACTTGATTCGTGTATTTTTCCTAGGCCAACACCAAAAGTGAATGTAAAACAAGTTTCAAAAAGTCCAAAACCAAAGGCAATTTCATAGCCTATGGTTTCAAAGCCAGTTGGGTCCAAACACAAATGGATACCAAAAGGCTCTACATTTAGACCACCCAAAAGTGCAATCTGGGTTCCTAAGACTATGAATGTGTCATATACTCCTGGAACACCTAACCAAAAACCACCCATCCTAAGATGGGTACCAAAGTTGTGTGATTTATTTGTAGATAATGAATGTACACTACACACACAAATATTTGATCTACAAGATAGATTAAAAGCTGAAACTGCAAAGTGTGTACAGGCTGAACATCAAGCTCATATTCTGAAAGAATCATCTGAATTATATCATGAAAAATGGTTAACTAATCATAATGTTATAAAACAGATGTTGATAGAAAAAGTAGATGTTCAGGATAGGAATATATACCTTGAATCTTGCATGGAAACGCTTTCAAAAGAAAAACTCTCTTTAAAAGAAGAAATTTTTGTTCTTATAAAACAATTAGATGTGGTAAATATGGAAAATATAGACAGTTTAGAAAAATACCTCTAAGATCTCCATTTTCTTAATCAGCACCCATACTCATAATACCTCGTGAAGCTCTTGTACTCGGATATGAGAACAGACCACCAGTTCTCTATCCTGATGAGTACGAACAATGGAAAGCCCGGTTCCTGAAATTCGTTGGAATGCAACCTCTCGGGAATCTGATGCTTCAATCAATATCCGAAGGACCCGTCATCTACTACAGAGAGATAGCTGCCAGACCCGAGGCTGACCCTCCTGTCCTAGCCTCAAAAGTTGAAAGAGAGCCGGCAAATGACGCCGAGAGGGATCGCCAGCACGCTGATAATAGGGCAGAATATCTGATTTATCAAGCCCTCCCCACTGATATTTTGGTAGGTGTAGACAGTAAAATGTCTGCAAAAGAAATGTGGGACGAGCTGGAAATCCAAATGCTGGGGGCAGATCTTGATGATCGTGCCACAATTGAGGAGGCGAAGGCAAAGTTTTCAGAATTCCGCGCCAAAGACGGGGAATCTCTGCAATCCACGTTCACCAGGTTTTGTGCAGTCCTTAACGAATTGAATAAACTGCACATCAAGAAGGATCGGGATGACATAAACATCCAATTCTTTGCCGCCTTAGCCCCCGAGTGGCAGCTTGCATGTAGGGCAACAAAAAGAGTTCTGAATATTCCTGAGGTATCCATAAATGTCGTCTTTAAGGAGCTTAAGAAATATCAAGGGGATGTGGATCAACAGAAACTGATGGCAAATCAATTGGCCTCTCTACTGCTATCAGCCAACACAGGGTTGAAACCAAATGATTCCCTATCCTTGATCACCAACACACAGATTCCGACACCATCTTTTGCTCCTGGTTCTTCATCATCTCAGTACAGGTATGCATCCCCTCCGCGTGAGGTCTATGATGAGGAGGAAGCTACGATCCAAGAACAGATTGCCTTGTGGACCAACCGTCTCCAACAACGACGGTTCTTCAACAAGACCAACAACCAACTCCGATATGACACTGGTCCTCGGAGGTACTCAGATGATAGGAGGGATGACAGCCGCGATGACTACCGCAGGGATGACAGGGATGATCGCCGGTATGATGACAGACGCGACTATCGCGATGATCGCCGTTATGAAAGGCGTGACGAAAGGCGAGATGATAGGAGAGATGACAGGCTGGACGATCGAAGGGATGATCGTCGGGATGACCGCCGGGACCGGAGGCGTGATGATAGCCGCGAGCACCGTCGGGCCGACAAAAGGCCGGTGGAAAGAAGAGAGGAGAAGCCAAGAGCAGACGAGCCAAAGGCCACTGATGAACATCTCTGCTACAAATGTGGCAAACCGGGCCACTTTGCTAGGGAATGCAAGAATAACTTTGAGAGAGACGTTGCTTATTACGAAAGAAAGCTCGAGGCTGCAAAGAAGAAATCGGATGCGTTGGCCCCCGTCGCCCAGGAGGACTACTGGGATGCTGAAGATTCTGAAGACGAGGATGAAAAGGGCAAGAATTGCTATATGGTTGATCGTCAGGGGTTGGAGACTTGTACTGATGTCACTGCTGCAAATTCAGACATTGCTGCTGAGGGGGAGACAATGAAACATCCACCAGCATGTCTGATGACCACAACCGACGATCCCGAATGCTCCACATCCGGTTCCGAGTCCAGTGAGGTATATTCCTATTACATTCCTGCACATGTAAATAAATTATTTGTAGATAATGAATGTACACTACACACACAAATATTTGATCTACAAGATAGATTAAAAGCTGAAACTGCAAAGTGTGTACAGGCTGAACATCAAGCTCATATTCTGAAAGAATCATCTGAATTATATCATGAAAAATGGTTAACTAATCATAATGTTATAAAACAGATGTTGATAGAAAAAGTAGATGTTCAGGATAGGAATATATACCTTGAATCTTGCATGGAAACGCTTTCAAAAGAAAAACTCTCTTTAAAAGAAGAAATTTTTGTTCTTATAAAACAATTAGATGTGGTAAATATGGAAAATATAGACAGTTTAGAAAAATACAAAATGATTGAAGAAGAAAGGATAAGTTTGTACGCAAGAATAAAGACCCTTGACGATGCATTTTTGAAAAGGGGTCAAACAGAACAAACTATCCATTTAAATCAGCCCAAAGAAACTAGGTTTTACCATTCTAAACAGGGAATTGGTTTTAAAAATCCTAAATATTTGGAAAAAGCACACAATGTCTTACCTGTATTTTATGACTTGAATTATATGGGAGCCGGTATTAAATCTTTCTTTTTTGAGTCATCAAAAGAAGTTTTAAACCAAGAAAATGAGAAACGTGTTACGCGTAAAGATAAATAAATTTCTTTTCATTATGAAGAACTTAACGAGAGTTATTCTTCTAGAGTACCCACTTTAGAGGAAGATCTCTCGTCAACTTATTCATAAACTGAATTGAACACTGAAACTGAAAAATCAACTCCTCAACTTTATATTCCTGCAAAAGTTCTTCAACAACAAATCATTGTTCTAGAAAAGGAATTGAAGTCGTCTCAAGAGAAAGCACTTGATCTTCAAGATGCTCTTCTTAAGAGAGAAGAAGAATTGGTAAATCAATCTTTTCAACAAACTGTGGAAGTCACTGTCTACAGAGAAAATTGTGAAATAGTTTCACAACAATTGAAAGATCTTTCAAAACAACAAACACTTTCTCATTCCCTAAAAATTCCATGTATGTCATCAGATAAAGGTAAGGCTACAGCTGAAACTTCTTCTATCTTTGTTAAAGGTGAGTGCTCAAATGCTTTCAAGAATGAGGTTTCTAAAAAGACTCAGATAAAATCCAAGTCTTTTAAGAAACCCACTCATCACCAAAAAGAAAAGTCTGTCAAGTCTAAATCTTCCATGCTTACTGACTCTAATCGTATTGTTCCTACAGATCATATAAGGAGAGTCCCAAAAACCACCATGCAGGATTTTACAAGTTTTTTTGTGAAGAAGGCTTTAATGCCAAGTGAATTTGTTACTAGAGATAGGATGTCTGTAATCTCTAAAGACAATTTGTGTAACAAAGTGTGTGACAATGTGTGTAATGATGTACCGAATTCTACTATTCCGTTAAAGTACTCTTTCAAGGATTTGTTTAATCTATGTCCAACAAAATATTGACGACAAGTTCCTGAAATGAATGCTTTTGTGCCTTATCCTGCTAAACGTATTCGGAAAAAGAAAACTAAAAATAGTGCATCATCGGCCACAAACAAAGTTGAGACATGTCCGTTGCCAAGGCCCAAAACCAAAGCAACGGTCAAGAAGGTCTCAACAAGACAAAAACCGAAGGCAATTTCAGCGCCTAAGGTTCCAAAACCCAATAAATCCAATCTTCAATGGATTCCAAAGGGTTGTGCATCTGGACCACACACAAATGCTAGTTGGGTTTCTAAATCTGTACACGTGCCATATAAATCTGGAAATCCTAACAAAAAGGGACCCATATTGAGGTGGGTACCCAAGGTTGTGTGATCTTAATGCAGATGGTTCTTGGTTACTTCTGATCAAGACCCGTGCTTCAAAGAAATGGCTTCTAGTTACCTTAGACTAGGACCCGTTCTTTTGCTTGTCGGTTGTGCTTAAACCGACACGTTTGGCTTCTGTGCACACAGCCCAGGACCCGGTCTTAACTCATCATGTTTTCTGAACATCTCGGTTCAGAACACGGTTTGATTGTGAATTAAAAATGGATGTGTTTGAATGCATATAGTTTTTCATTATATGAATTTATGTGTTTTTCAGGCTAAGTCCATTTGGTATATGGATTCGGGTTGCTCCAAGCACATGACAGGAAGAAGAGAATTGCTGTCCAACGTTGTTGAACAGTATTGCGGAACTGTGAAATTCGGGAACAACCATCAGGCTCAAATAAGAGGATACGGGGACTTAGTTCTAAATAATCTGGTCATCAAGGATGTTGACTATGTTGAGGGGTTATCTCATAATCTTTTTAGCATAGGACAACTCTGCGATAAAGGACTAGAAGTAACATTTAGGGCTAAGAACTGCAGTGTTAAGAACATGGATGGAAAAGAAATCTTGACTGGTTCCCGAAAATCTAACCTTTACACCATTGACGTATCTAAGCTTGTAGTAAAGGATAACATTTGTCTACTATCAAAAGCCTCTTCAAAAGACTCTTGGTTGTGGCATCGAAGATTATCCCATTTGAATTTTGATAACATCAACAAGCTGGCTGCGAAGCAATTGGTCAAAGGACTTCCTGAGTTACGCTATGAAAAGGACCATCTGTGTGGAGCATGTGAGAAAGGAAAAATGAAACGATCATCTCACAAACCAAAGACCGAACCATCAACAAAAAGAGTTTTGGAGTTACTTCATATGGATTTATGCGGACCAATGAGAACTCAAAGCATAAATGGAAAACGATATGTGTTGGTTATCGTTGATGATTATTCTCGATATAACTGGGTAAGGTTCTTGCGTTCTAAGGACGAGACAGCTCAAAAAATCATTGATTTTATCAAGAGTGTCGAGACCCAACAGCAGCTGTCAGTACAATCAATCAGATCAGATAACGGCACGGAGTTCAAGAACTCGGTAGTGGAGGGCTTCCTTCGATCCAAGGGGATTCAGCATCAATACTCTACTGCTCGAACACCTCAACAAAATGGGATCGTGGAAAGGCGTAACCGTACACTAGTAGAAGCCGCTCGTACAATGCTCACATACTCAAAGCTACCTCCGTTCTTGTGGGCCGAAGCCGTATCAACAGCATGCTATACACAGAATCGCTCCATCATTCATAAGCGCTTTAACAAAACTCCTGACCAACTCTTTTTGAATAAAGTACCATTTATCAAGTACTTACGTGTATTTGGTTGCAGGTGCTATGTGCTCAATGACAGAGACAACCTCGGGAAATTTAACGAAAAGGCGGATGAAGCGATCTTCATTGGATACTCATCCAACTCGAAGGCGTATCGCGCATTCAATACCCGAACCATAACAGTCAATGAAAGTGTGCATGTCACATTTGATGAATTGGCTGAACTGGCACCCGAAGTTGATCAATCAGGACCACGCATTACTCAAATTCCTGGAGACTCTTCGAATAATCCCACTTCTTTTTCTTCTTCTGATTTGGTTAATTTATTTGATCCTTTTTATGTTGAATTTTTCGGTCCTAACGCTAGTGTGT
Source organism: Centrapalus pauciflorus (assembly GCA_020465985.1). NCBI lineage: Eukaryota > Viridiplantae > Streptophyta > Magnoliopsida > Asterales > Asteraceae > Centrapalus > Centrapalus pauciflorus. The sequence goes on along the minus strand of JAANYP010007333.1, from coordinate 32,014 downwards.
CTAATGTTGTTAATAATGTAGGCAATCCTTCCAGTTCAACTGCGCCGCAAAGTTTCTCCACTCCATCTTCATCAACATATCCTCATCCATCCACATCATCCACCAACACATCCGCAGTTGAATCTACTCCTATAATACCCTCACATATAATACCAACGATTCTTCCTTCACCTGATCACTCGGAAATTGAACCAGAACCTGTGGTACCATCATTTGAAACCATTGACCATGAATCCTCATCCATTCCCATATTAACCACAGAGGTTCCATCCCGAGCACCCCTTCCACACGAGATCAAATGGACCCGCAGTCACCCAACAGAACAAATCATTGGTGACGTAACAACAGGAGTCCAAACTCGTAGGGCATCTGCTAATGAATGTCTCTACGCATCATTCTTGAGTATGATAGAGCCCGCTCGTGTGGATGAAGCCCTGACAGATCCGGATTGGATAGTTGCAATGCAAGAGGAACTCAACCAGTTTGAACAGCTAAGAGTATGGCGGTTAGTTCCCAAGCCAAAAGACCGTACAGTCATCGGAACAAAGTGGATCTTTAAGAACAAACGAGATGAAAACGGCATTGTGATAAGGAACAAAGCAAGACTTGTTGCCAAAGGCTGCCGACAACAAGAAGGGATAGATTATGACGAGACCTTCACTCCAGTTGCACGGATCGAAGCAATCAGAATCTTCTTGGCGTATGCGGCACACAAAGACTTCAAAGTGTACCAAATGGACGTCAAGACTGCCTTTCTAAACAGTGAACTTAACGAGGAAGTGTATGTTGAACAACCACAAGGCTTTGTTGATGCACATAAACCTGACCATGTTTATGTGCTAGATAAGGCCCTCTATGGTTTAAAACAAGCACCTCGAGCATGGTATGATAGTCTTTCGAATTTCCTTATTTTTGCCGGTTTCTATAAAGGTGTGGTGGACACAACTCTGTTCACTAAAAGGGAAGGCCCACATATAATGCTAGTACAGATTTATGTTGACGATATTATATTTGGATCTACTAACAGTAATTTTTGTAAGGATTTTTCAGCCCTAATGGAGTCTCGGTTTGAGATGAGTATGATGGGAGAAATGAACTTTTTCCTCGGATTACAAGTCAAACAACTTGAGGATGGGATTTTTGTGAACCAGTCGAAATATACTCTTGACATTCTCAAGAAGTATAAGTTAGACTCTTGCACGAGTATCGCAACTCCCATGGCCTCCAACTGTAAGTTAGACACCGATCCTTCCGGGAAAAGTGTCGATAATACAACTTACAGAGGAATGATAGGATCCTTACTATACTTGACTGCCAGTAGACCAGATATAGTGTTTTCAACATGTCTTTGTGCTAGATTTCAGGCCGACCCAAAAGAATCACACCTAACTGCGGTAAAACGCATTTTTCGTTATCTTAAGGGTACACCCGAACTTGGTCTATGGTATCCAAAGGGAACCGATTTCGATCTTACCGCGTTTTCAGATGCTGATTTTGCAGGTTGTAGAGTGGACAGAAAAAGCACATCGGGAGGAATACAGTTCTTAGGCGATAGACCGGTGAGTTGGTCTTCCAAAAAACAGAATTGTGTATCCACATCCACAGCTGAGGCTGAGTATGTAGCAGCCGCAAGCTGTTGCTCTCAAGTGCTGTGGATGAGAACACAATTACGTGATTATGGGTTTTCACTCACCAATATCCCTATTTACTGTGATTCTCGAAGTGCAATTGCCATCTCCTGCAATCCCGTGCAGCACTCTCGAACAAAACATATAGATATCAGGTATCATTTTATTAAAGATCACGTTGAAAAGGGAACCATTGAGTTGTATTTTGTTGGCACGGAATACCAACTAGCGGATATATTTACTAAAGCTCTAGACGAACCTCGTTTTCGGTTTTTAGTATCTCATATCGGCATGTTGAATCCACCTTCCAATTAAATAACAGATATTGTCTTAAATAATTCTATTTCAATCTATCATGATTGAAATTCCTTTATTTTAGAAAATAACTGTTATTTAAATTTAAGGATTATGTCACAAGATTGAAACTCAATCTTTCCTTATCTGCGTATATTTTTAATAATTAATCATCCTGATAAATTGCTGTGTGAATTGTTCATCATGGAGTCGGATGCAAACAATATCCAGGTTTGTCGGTATTTGTAAGGCTTAAAGAAGGGTTGTCGCGTTTAAAATCTGAAAAGGAAAAGGAAAAAGGACCGGTATTTAGTTGAGGGGGAGTAGAGTTAGGATTTTTTAATTTTATAATTCTGTGTTTCTTTTTCTCTCTTTTATAGTTAAATTTTTTTAATCTTTAGGATAGTCTTAATTTTAATTTAATTTTTAAGTGTTAATTTAAGAGGTCAGAAAATCACAAAAAGATTTTTTCTTTCAAATTTATCAAAAAGCCAAAAAGATTTTAGTTTACTTCATTTCATTTTCTTTTAACTTCAAAATTAAAGAAAATATCAAAAAATATTTTCATTTTATGTTGTATTGGGCCAAAATTTCTTTTTGTGTTTAATTTCCTTAAAAGCCCAAATTTTTTTGTTGTGTTGTGTGTTTGTTGAGTCCAAAAACCGGCGACCCATCTCAATGAAACGCGCGGATCCTTCTTGACCCGAACCGACCCAGGCGACTTTAAATAAGGGTCGGTCAACTGGTCAACTCATCTTCCTTCATTTTCAAGCTTTCTTTTTCCTCTTTCTCTCTCTCTCTGTCGACGATCACCGCCCACTATCCACCATTGTTACCATTTCCAAGCTTTTGCACCATCGTTTTCTTTGGTTTTTCTTTCTTCATTCATCTTCGGCACTTCAAGGTAACACCTTTTTAACTTTCTTTGAGCTTTTAATGTCTTCTTTTATGTGTTTGATTCTATCTTTTTTCCTTCTTTTTTATTCTCGGTTTTTGATAGTTTTAGGTCCTTTAATGTGTTATATTTCCTTAGGTGTAGTTAGATAAAATGTTCCTTAAGTTGTTGTAGTTTAGGATCTGTAATTTCATGCATTTTCAGTAAGATTCCAACTGTTCACGTTTATATTTTGCATGAACATTAACTGCACTCATGCAGTTTCGGATGTCCGAATTCGGACCACCACCCGAATTCGGATGTCCGAATTCGGACCACCACCCGAATTCGGATGTCCGACTTAGAATAGTTTCAAAAAAATTTTCAAAGTACAAAAGGCATGTTAGGCACAAAAAGGCCTCAGTCAAACCTGTTCTACATCTGAGGGGGAGATTTATAATCAAACCTGTTGATGCATTTGAAGGTTGAATTTAAGGCCTGTTATATGCCTTATTGAAACCTGAAAATGATTTGCAATATCAGTCTAAAGCTGTTCTATATGTTGCATGTGTTGCAACTAAGACAGTTTGTCCAAGCTGCTCTGTCTGCTGAACAGGCTGGACATAAACTGTCTACGCTGCTCTACACTGTTGAGCAGCTTGGGCATTTTTAAAGTGTTCTGTTCTTTGTGAACAGAACCTGTTCTTTGTGAACAGGCTAAACACTTTATGGAATATGTTTCCATGTCATCATGTATTTTTTTGATACAAGATCTTGTTTACAAAATCGAAGACAAAAGTGGAAAACAGAACTGCTCAGCCTGCCCAAGCTGTTCTTGTAACATGAAGGACAATAAGGTTTATTTGAAAAAGGGTGACAGACCTTTTTCTTATATCAAAATAGGCCTTTACAAGGAAGAAAGACGCAAAGTTGACATTCCTAAATTAGTTAAAGGCAATGCAACAGTAGACAAAGTAAAAAGACAAAAGTTCTGCACATGTGAAGACAAGTCTGTTTTTCAGAAAAGTGCAGAAAAGGTTATGTTGTCTTTTCAACAAGACTTCTCCTTTTTCATTTCGTCCAATGAAGATGTTTCTCTTAGATCCTCTAAGTGAGTATAAAAGGAAGCTTCTAAGGTCAGAAAGAAGTGTGAAGAAAGCTAAGTGCTGAAACTCAAGAGTGAACGTGCAAGTGTGATTTTCATGCATGCAAACCTTCTGTGTAAACCAGCATCTGCGTGTATAAGCTGTTTTACATAAGCCGTTCCTTTAAGTCTTGTAAACACAGTGGTCATCGATTTTCAGGGCAGCAGAGCTCCTTCAACGATGGGAGTTCTGGCGGTAGTAGTAACATGAATAGTAACAGAGGTTGGCACACATAGGGACCCCCTCCTCACTATCTTGGCAGTTTGATCCATCCAGATTCTCTAAATGAGCATCATTCTGCACTTCCAACAGCGAAGTTGGACTGATTTTAAATTTGGAGGTTCTGCCCTAGAGCCCTTGTTCATCAGTAAGAAGAATTTGCACGCCACTGTTGTCCCATGTAACCTTTGGGCGAATGAGGCGATCTAGAATACAACCCTCTCCATGCTCTGATTACCAGTTGAGGTCCCGAGGGCTCTCCCAATGTATAGAGTTATACGCTTGTTGTAGAGGGGGGGGTTGAGGGGTGATTGTTTGAGTGTTTAGCGGGGGGGTGGAACTACAACAATTTAAAACTAGGACACTCTTTTCTCATGTTTGTATGTATTATCAACCAATTTTGTTAATTACAGCAAGGCTTGAAATGCGGAACAGTTCAAGCTGAGATGACAGATACCAACCGTATGCTTACTAGTCTACAGTCAGCCTCCAACTACTATACATCTGAATACACTCACTCCTACCGCAATCNGAGGGGGGGTGAATACAGCAATTTAAAAAACTACACACTATTTCTCAATGTTTGTATGTATTATCAACAATTTGTTAATTACAAACAAGCTTGAATGCGGAATAGTTCAAGCTGAGATGACAGATACAACAGTATGTTCACTAGTCTAAGACAAACTCAAACTAGTATACAATGAATACACTCACTAAGAAGCACTCACTGTGTTTACAAGACTTAAGGGAACAGCTTATGTAAAACAGCTTAGACACACAGATACTGATTTACATAGAAGGCTTGCATGTATGAAAATCACACTTGCACGTTCACTCTTGGTTTCAGCACTTAGCTTTCTTCACACTACTTTCTGTCCTTAGAAGCTTCCTTTTATACTCACTCAGAGGATCTAAGAGAAACATCTTCATTGGACGGAATGAAAAAGGAGAAGTCTTGTTGAAAAGACAACATAACCTTTTCTGCACTTTTCTGAAAAGCAGACTTGTCTACACATGTGCAGAACTTTTGTCTTTTTACTTTGTCTACTGTTGCATTGCCTTTAACTAATTTAGGAATGTCAACTTTGCGTCTTTCTTCCTTGTAAAGGCCTATTTTGATATAAGAAAAAGGTCTGTCACCCTTTTTCAAATAACCTTTTGTATTCATGTTACAGAACAGCGTGGGCAGGCTGAGCAGTTCTGTTTTCCACTTTGTCTTCGACTTTGTAAACTGATCTTGTAGTCAAAAACAATACATGATGACTTGGAAACATATTCCATAAAGTGTTTAGCCTGTTCACAAAGAACAGGTTCTGTTCACAAAGAACAGAACACTTTAAAATTGCCCAAGCTGCTCACCAGTGTAGAGCAGCGTAGACAGTTTATGTCCAGCCTGTTCAGCAGACAGAGCAGCTTAGACAAACTGTCTTAGTTGCAACACATGCAACACATAGAACAGCTTTAGACTGATATTGTAAATCATTTTCAGGTTTCAATAAGGCATATAACAGGCCTTAAATTCAACCTTCAAATGCATCAACAGGTTTGATTATAAATCTCCCCCTCAGATGTAGAACAGGTTTTACTGAGGCCTTTTTGTGCCTAACAAATAACTACTGATTAAGTTCTAGTTGCTAACCTGGTTTTGTGTCGGATGTTATAGTCTCCCCCTGTTAAGGGAATTTCATCCTGGAATTTGCTCGCGTTCTCCACTGATTGAGCACTTGAGAATAACTGAGGGTATTTTTCGTGAAACTGATCTTCACGTTCCCATGTAAACTCAGGGCCACGCTTAGAGTTCCACCTGACCTTTACAATAGGTATGCGACTGTGTTTTAGCTTCTTGACTTCTCGGTCCATAATTTCTACAGGTTGTTCAATGAAGTGCAGCTTATCATCTAGATGCAGTTCATCCATGGGTATGATGAGTCTCTTGTTGGACAATCATTTCTTTAGGTTGGACACGTGGAAGGTATTATATACATTACTTAGCTCTGGGGGTAGATCGAGTCGATAGGCTACCGGGCCAATTCTTTTGGAAATCTTGAATGGCCCGGTATAACAAGGATTGAGCTTTCCTCGTTTCCCAAAATGGATTACGCCTTTCCAAGGCGAGACTTTCAGCATTACTTGGTCTCCCTCCTGGAGTTCCAAATCCTAGCGTCTAACATCTGCATAGCTTTCTGCCGATCCCGAGCGATTTTTAATTGGTTCTGAATATGTATTATCTTTACAGTAGTCTCGCGAATGATCTCAGGGGCGGTGATTTGGCTATCCCCTACTTCAGCCCAACAAATCGGCGATCGACACTTTCGCCCGTAAAGTGCCTCAAACGAAGCAGCTTTAATGCTCGAGTGATTGCTATTGTTGTAGTAGAACTAAACTAACAGTAGATGTCTTTCCCAACTCTTGCCGAAATCCATCACACATGCCCTTAGCATATCCTCTAACGTCTGAATGATCCTTTCACTTTGACTGTTGGTTTGCAGATGGTAAGCTGTACTCATATCTAAGCATGTACCCAACACCTCTTGTAATGATTGCCAAAACCGTGACGTGAATCGGCTGTCCCTATCCGATATGATCGATACTGGGAATCCATGCCTTGAGATGACTTCCTTAAGATAGATTCGAGTTAACTTATCCATCTTATCAGTCTCCTTGATTGGCAAGAAGTGTGCAGTCTTTGTGAGTCGATCCACAATCACCCAAATGGTGTCATAACTACCAGAAATTTTCGGCAACTTTGTGATGAAGTCCATGGTTATTTTCTCCCACTTCCACTGGGTTATTTCCGGTTGAACAAACAAACCTGATGGTTTCTGGTGCTCAACCTTAACTTTCAAACACGTTAAGCACTTGCTGACATACGTAGCAATGTCAGCCTTCATACTTGGCCACCTGTACAATCCCTTTAGGTCATGATACATCTTTTCTGATCCTGGGTGAATAGCATATCTTGTCTTATGCCCTTCATCCATGACCAGCTTCTTTAACCCTCCGAACTTCGGTAGCCAAATCCGGTTCATGTAGTACTGACGTCCATCGGTCTTGGTCTCGAACTGTCTATCCATTCCTCTCAAGGCTTCATCTAACAGATTTCCTTCCTTGACTGCTTCCTTTTGTGCCTCAAGAATCTGAGAATTTAGGTTTGACTGTATAGTCATGACCAAAGCTCGGACTCTCAAGGGCTTAACTCGTTCCTTTCGGCTCAAGGCATCAGCTACAACGTTTGCCTTGCCTAGATGATAACAGATCTCACAGTCATAATCACTGAGCAGCTCAACCCAACGTCATTGTCTCATGTTTAACTCCTTCTGATTTAGAATATGGTGAAGGCTCTTGTGGTCTGTAAACACCGTGCACTTAGTACCGTAAAGGTAGTGCCTCCATATCTTAAGAGCAAATATCACTACTTCGAGCTCCAGGTCATGGGTCGTATAGTGCACCTCGTGGACTTTGAGCTGCCGCGATGCATAAGCGAAAAATTTATCTTTTCGCATTAACACAAAACCAAACCCGTTGTGTGAGGCATCGCAGTAGACCAAGAAATTTTCTGTTCCTTCCGATAAGGACTATATAGGTGCACTACACAACCTCTGCTTCAATAGTTGGAATGACGTCTCCTGATCTTCAACCCATATATATTTCACATCTTTACGAGTCAATTCCGTTAGGGAACCAGATATCTTAGAGAAGTTCTCGATAAACCGTCTATAATAACCGTCAAGACCTAAGAATTGATGGATTTCGGTGGGATTTCTAGGGGTTGCCTAGTTCTTAATGGCCTCGATTTTTTTATGGATCCAGTTGTATTCCCTGGCTGTTGTTTACGTGCCCAAGGAATTTTACTTCTCGCAACCAAAAATTGCACTTAGAAAATTTGGCATATAGCTGTTCTTTCTCTAGAAGCTCCAGAATTAATTTCAGATGTTGCTCGTGCTCGTCTTTGTTTTGAGAGTAGATGAGGATATCGTTTATGAACACAATTATGAACTTGTGCCAAATATGGTTTGCACACCTGATTCATAAGGTGCATGAATACAGCTGGTGCGTTGGTCAAACCGAATGGCATTACCTGAAATTCGTAATGTCCATAGCGAGTTTTGAAAGCTGTTTTTGGAATATCCTCATCCCGCACTTTAACGTGATGAGTTCCAGACCGCAGATCAATCTTAGAGTAGTAACTGGATCCTTGTAGCTGATCGAACAGGTCGTCGATTCTGGGAAGAGGGTATCGGTTTTTGATCGTTAACTTGTTCAGCTCGCGATAATCGATGCACATCCTAAAGGATCCGTCCTTCTTCTTTATAAATAAGACCGGAGCTCCCCAAGGTGAGGAACTTGGTCGGATGAATCCTTTATCCATCAACTCTTGCAGCTGATTGGATAGCTCTTGCACCAGATGGTGCCAATCGGTAGGGTGCTCGTGCGACAGGTGCAGCTCCAAGCACCAAATCAATCTGAAATTCTACTTGCCTAGCTGGTAGAAGTCCAGGAAAGTCCTCAGGAAAGACTTTTGGGTAGTCACGAACGACCGGGATTTCTTCGAGTCACTTCTCTTTCGACTCCTTTTCCACTAAATGAACTAATACTGCTTGACAATCTCTTCGAAGGCACTTCAGCGTTCTTAAACCAGAGATGACGTTCAACTGGAGATTCTTTCTTTCTCCTTGGACTCTTAGGACTTTCTTCATCTTAAGCGGTATACGCACTACTTTCTTACCACATAGGATCTCAGCATGATTGTCTGATAACCAATCCATGCCAATAACTACGTCGAAACTTCCGAGTTCAATAGGCATCAAGTCTATCCTAAAGGGATGATCTGCCAATTTTAATGTGCACTCCTTAATTATACTATTTGCTTTAATCAACTTTCCGTCACCTAATTCTACAGCATAAGCATTGTCTAATGGGGAAAGAGTGGCATTCAGTTGTTCACTAAACTTAGCAGATATAAAACTCCTATTAGCCCCAGTATCAAACAGTGCATAAGCATATATATCGTTCAGGAGAAACGTACATGTTACTATATTGGGGTCTTGACGGGCATCTCCTGCTCCTAGTACAAACGCTCTCCCTTGAGCTCTCCTTCCTAAATGCTCGGCTATCCTACATTCGAAGCAGCTCCTTTGCATGCCGCTGTTGTTTCCGTTGGCGTTATACTTACAATCCTGGGTCAGATGACCAAGTCTCTTACATTTGCCTCAAGGGGTTGGACAAGGACCTACGTGGTGGTAGGTGCATTGGTTACACAATGGTTTGTTGCCAGTATAGCCCTTCCTTGGCTCAGCCCCAGCAACGAATGCTTTGATGGTTTCGGGCTTCTTGGATTGTGAGCCTGAACCTTTCCCTGATTTGTCTTCCCATTTTCTTTTGTTCTCCCCTGCCTTGGCCTCAATTCTCCTGGCCACTTGATCCATTAAATTATTCGCCATTCGAATGGCGCTCTAAATTGTTGTGGGGTTGGAGGCGGTGACATTGCCTTGAATTTGGGGAGCGAGTCCCCAAATGTAGCGTTTGATCTGTTTGTACTCGGGGGTAACCATTTGTGGGCATAGCAGACTCAATTCGTGAAAACGGTTTACCTACCCAGCGACATCTGTTCCCTTCATCGACAAATTCCAGAACTCAGACTTCATATTTTGCAGTTCATTCCGGGGGCAGTAATCATCCGTCATCATTTGTTTCAACTCAGTCCAGGCGAGTTTATAGGCCGTGTCGATTCCTACAGACTGGACATACGAATTCCACCAAGTCAATGCACCATCATGAAGAGTGTGGGTAGCGAACTTAACTTTCTCGTCTTCTATACATCCGCTGACGCGGAAGACAGATTCTACTTTCTTGAACCAGCGAACCCATCCTACAGCACCTTCAGTCTCGTTGAAGCATCAGGGCTTACAAATTAAAAATCCTTTTATGCCACACCCTTTATGAGTTGAGTCAGATGCTCCCGTATTACGGCTTGCTCCTCTGTCGCCGTTTGCGGTGCTATTGCGGTTGGTTTCGTAAGTGGCTACAGCTGCTGCCACTCGTTGTGCGACCAGTTGCTCGATCCCGGTAGTGTTCAAGGCTCTTTTTGGCGGCATTATCTTAAAGTTTAAAGAGAAGAGCATAGTGTGAGAAGTTAAGTCTTAAAAGGTTTGAATTTTCTTAAGGCATACAGTTCTATAACATTAAACACCGATTCAAAGCTAAACTTAATTTTTCATTAACAAGGGCTTGATACATAATTTCTTACATAGGGGTCAGGTTGTTACCCGAAATATTTCAAGTGTTATGCTAACTTCAACACATACATTAATCGTAAATATAGTTCTTACAGTTACAATGATAGTAGAGCACTAAGTATGGGAGTGATCGGGGGTCTCTCCCTGCTCCAGGGCATTGAGGCATTGTGTCAGCACCTTGTTGTTTGATTCGCAGTCGGCCAGTCTCTGACGGAGTTCCTCCACTCCGTCTTGTTGGATGGTTAGAGCATGCTGGTTGGCCAAGTAGATATTTGTATTCTGCATCTCTTCACGCTCGATCCTCGAAGTGATCTTTCCGATGTCCTGGTTGAGTAGCCGGATCTGGAGATCGTGCCCTGTGGCTCTTGCCACCGGTAGGGGCACTGTCTGGTCTGCGGGCACCTGGGTGAGTGGTGGGGTCGGTGCGGAGGATGGTCCTCCGACCTTGAACTGAGAGGGGATTCCCTCCTCCTGCCTCCATTCCTAGAGGGTGTTCGGCATCCAATCCCAGCGCCAGGCATCTACCGGCCGTCGTTGCGGCGGGCTTAGCTGAGGGGCAGGAACCGGGATAGACTCCCGTTGTGGCATTATTACCCTTTTCCTTGGCGTGTACAACATGAGTGGGCCGTTGAGGAGTGGACGATATGGTTTATGGGATGGGACTTCGGGGTGGTAGGGTATGTATGACGGAGCCACCGGAGATGGTGGGTCTTCTCCGGATGGTTCTCCCCGTCCATTGGAGGATTCGTCTCCTTCCACCGGTTCTTCTTCCGACTCCTCCATCGGCTCTTCGGAGGGGTCCTCTTCTTCAGATGGATCTTCTTCGACGAAAAACCTCCGTGAATTCTGGGCTCATGGGGGTGTACTCATTTTCGGAATCGGACAAGATGATGATTGTGTTGTTCGACATGTTTCTGTCATCAAGGTCCATTTATTTACAAAATGCTTTTCTAAAATTTGTAAGACTTAAGTGTCGTTATAGTCTAGGATACTAATACAACCTAGTTCACTATAACTATGACTCTGATACCAACCTGTCACACCCCGTTACCCCGATTGGCAACTAGGCGTGACGTCGCGGAAGCATAGTCATAATCAGTGAATGACCAATATATGGACGTTTTCAAAATACATCGATTTAACTTTGAATATAAATATTGTTTTACACAGTCAAAATAAAGATGTAAAATAGTTCGCAAGATACAGAGATTTCAATACATAATTAAAGAAATATTAATAAGGGATAACTGCGTAAAAAACCCCAAACTTGTCGGTTTTTTGTGATTAAAACCCCAAATCATTTTTCGTTGCATAGAAAACCCCAAACTAACTAAAAATTCGTAAATTAAGGTTTTATCAATGGGTAAACGGTTGAAACCGGTTATTAATCCTACGTGGACCGGTAAATAACCTGCGTAGAATAAATTTTAATTGTTGAAACCTGTTGTCAAGTATTACACATCATTTAAACCCAAGTTGATAATTTTTAATTGTATTTTTTAAACGGGAATACATCATCAACGGGGGTTTAAATGATGTGTATTACTTGGCAACCAGTTTCAACAATTACAATTTATTTCACGTAAGTTATTTACCGGTCCACGTAGGATTTAAAACCAGTTTCAACCGGTTACCCATTGATAAAACCTTGATTTACTGATTTTTAGTTAGTTCGGGGTTTTTAATTCAACGGAAAATGGTGTGGGGTTTTAATCACAAAAAAATGACAAGTTGGTGGTTTTTTGTGCAATTATCCCTATTAATAATGTCCAAAAATCTCTGAGGTTTTGAAAATATGTGACTTCAAAAGTACAGAAGCCTTGGAGTACTTCCGATGCAGTGCACGTGCCTTAATAACCTAAAAATACACGCTAAAATACATCAACGAAAATATGACTTGTATGGACCTCAACAGTTGAGTTTGAATTTATAAAAATGTAAATTCCATGTTATGTATAACACAAAACCATCATGCAACCGAAACTTAATTATGAGTTTCCCCTGTGCAGCATTCCCCACTGTAATACTGGTAATGTTAAATATGTATGCATCCCTTAGCAGTTGGAGCGACCAACCTAGGTGAGGGACATTAGTCCTGATATATCTATCCATGATATATTCGTGCTTACATAAAATGTAACTAACGGTCCATGATCTGAGGGCTCACCACATGTGTAATACATAAAAGAAATGAAGCAACTTCTGTGTCCATATGAAAATGAAGCATGTATTTCTACCCCAAAACGTATCCTTAACAATAGGGGCTATGAAGACTCATCGTAAGTGTGATGGCAAATATGAGCGTAAAATGAAGATTTGCGTTGTTGATGAGTAGTGAAACCGGACGTGTTTAACCGAGTCCTAAATGATATGAGGGACTTAATAACTACCATATATATATATATATATATATATATATATATATATATATATATATATATATATATATATATATATATATATATATATATATATATGTGACAATATGCATGCATAAGGTTTTTTATATTTTAAATCACCCAACTTAACAAGTTCATAAATAAAACCCACTTAAAAACGTCAAGTATATGTATGTGTGTGTGTGTGTGTGTGTATATATAATTTTTCAGCTTTTTAGAGGTTTTATGGCCTATTTTGTGGCTGTTTTTGACCAAGCTTCGAAACGATTTGGGTTTTGATATTCATAGTCATAAAACTACTATGTACAAAGAATTTTTCAAGTTAAGAACAGCCATTTTTTGAGGTGTTTAGGTTAGGGAAAAGGCTCGTTAAAAACCCTATGTTGGCCATTTTTGAGCTGTTAAACCTTTTGGTTCCCAAATAATATTTGGGGGTTCAAAAGTCCATATTAAATTATGAAAACCTCCAGATGTTTAGTTAATATATAGATCTAACTTTCGAAATAAGAATTAACTTATTTCGTTAAGTTTTGAATCAGTTATGATTTTTCAAAGTCGATGTAATATTTTAGCCGAAAATCCGGATTTCATAACTTTTAAACAACTTGTGATTCTTGTTGTTTATTCAAAAATCATATGTATAAAAGGTTATGATACCTATTTATATAACTTGTTTTCATATTATTTATACTTACATTATCTATTTATATATTTATAAACACATTTGAAGAAAACAAACTTTAAAACAAAACTAGTGATTTATATATATATATATATATATATATATATATATATATATATATATATATATATATATATATATATATATATATAAGTAGTAGAGAGTTAGTATTTACTTATTTTGAGGTATTAGAAGAATGAAATCAAGTAGAAGTTGAAATCTTGAAAAGTTGCACCAAGAACACTTGAAATAAACTTGAAGAACAAAAGTTGCCAACTTCTGTTTTGAAGATGGCCGATTTTTTTTGAGAGAGGAAGAGAAGGATTTTTGCTAGATGCAAGTGTGGAAATGAATGGAAATGAGCTCCCTATTTATAGAGAAAAGTTGGTCTTTCAAATGGAGGTGGAGTATAAATCTTGATGAAGTGAAAGAGTATGATGAAAGGAGATATGATTTTGATGGTGTATGGAGTTGTGTATTATAAAAATGAAAGTCAAACTCTATAATTGTACCTCAAAGAGGCCGGCCACCTAAGGGTGTATATTGATGTATTTTTTTGTATAAAAGTATTTTAAAATGTATTCTTGTATTTTCCTTTTTATGTAAATTCATAATACTTATGAATGCATTAGTTTAATGAATTGTTTTAGTCTTGCATAATTAATGTTATGTAAGTTTGTTAATGCATGATTAGTGTCACTAATCTTAATTTAATTATGTACTTAGCTGAATTAATCCATCATACCGTAAATCGATCGGATTAATTAATTTGTTGTTTCATCGCACTGATGAAATTGTTTCTAATTGAGATGAATTTCCTTATGAAATTTGTTAATCACATTGATTAACTGTTAATGACCACTGATTAAGTTATAATTTACTAATAACTACTGATTAAGTTATAGTTGCTAACCTGGTTTTGTGCCGGATGTTACACCTTTTGCTAGGTCTATCCTCATGAATGGATTCCTCCCCCTTAGATGGTGCAGGGCCTGGAAATCCACCCTGAGTTGGCTCAGCAGTTTCAGAGACTTTGGAAGAACCTGCGACAGTGCAAGTTTGTGAAAGACCTGCTGCTTGCCCCACTGAGGCTGATTTCTCCTTAGAGGGAGATGAAGATTTCTCCCCTTTAGACTTTGTCTTTGAGGCAGATTTCTCCTCCCCCTTTGAAGAAGATGGCACAGAGCCTTCAACATTAGTTCTTCCTGCAGGAATGGATCCATCAGGCTGGGTAGCAGCAGATTTGGGAGCAGGCCTTGAACCAACCAGGTTATGCACTAAGAAAGCCAGATTGTCCTTGACCTCTACTAGCTGGGTAACACAGGTTTGAAGAGAAGAGGAATTAGAGTTTGCAAGGGAGGACAGTTGGGAAATAGCAGCCCTATCAGAGTCTGTGAACACTAAACTTTGAAGCTATGCAAAAGTGAGTTCAAGGGAATCTTGAATATCATCAAAGTTTGAGGATTGAGAATGTGATAGAGATACCACTAAGGTATTTAGGGAAGCTAGTGTGGATGGCAGGGTGGTAGAACAGGTTTCAGCAAGACCTGACAGCTATTGAGAAACAGTTGACAGGCTAGACACAAACACCTGTTGAAGAACAAGAATTGAGGATAAGGAGGAGGAGAGTTGTTGCAGCTGTGCAGTGAGTGCAAGCAGCTGAGAAGAATGATCATACTGGGGAGCAGGGGCTGGAAAGGAATACTTGAATGAATCAAGAAAACCTTGAAGGTGAGCAGACACAGAGTCTGAAATAATAGAAGGTAGGGAGGTCATAGTGGTTTCCAAAGAACCAACTTTGTTGGACAACACAGATAGTTGATCCTTCAAAGAATGTTCTTTGGGGGATGGGGGTGTGTGGGTAGACTGTTTAGATTGGGTTGAAGGAGATAAGTGTGATGGTGAGGATGTAGAAGTGTGGGGGTCAGTAGGTGATGGAAGGGATACTTTAGAGAACAATTCCATAGCATGAGCATAGGTTAAATGACCCAGCTTGGAAGGATCAAGGGGACCTTCAGCAGTGGCTAAATATGCATCAAGAGGTGAGGCAATGGGAGTTGGTGGCCTTTTAGATGTTACTGCATTATAGCACCTTCATGAAGACCATGGGTTGTTCTCTCAATAGTACCCTGGTTTGTAGGCACGTCTTCATTGGGAGATGGGATATGCATTTCAACATCATCAGTGGTGAAAACTGATGATGGAATTTGCATTTGGGGAGCAGCTTCACCAGAGGGATGTTCAAGTCCCTGAGGTTCATCAGCTTTGGATTGTGGTCCTTCAACGGCTGTTTGGTGTTGAGCAGCTGTGTCATAAGGAACAGAAGATGGAGGCTGATCTGCTGGATGGTCTGTTCCAACAGCTTTGGCACCTCGTGCAGACTCAAGTTGTGTAAAAGAAATATGAGGTGGAGACTGTGTGGACTCAGTATGGAGTGGAGTGAACTCCTGTCTTTCAATGTCTTCAGCCTGTTGAGAGGCTTGGACAGTTGATGTGGCGGTCTCCTTTTGTACAACTGGTTCCTATTGGGAGGAACCAGAGGGCTCAGGCTGACTCTGGGTGGACTCTTTATGGAGTGAAGCCTGCTTCATAGTGGCTGCACTTACTCCAAAAATATGAGAAGCAAAGGCAGCAGGGGTTGCTTCTTTTTCAACTAACTCCTATTGGGAGGGGTCAGAAGGGCTTGTTTGAGAGGAGGTTTTCATTTTGGCTAAGGATTTTCTTCTTAGCCTATTATAGGTTGTGAGGGAGGATGTAGAAGATGGATGTTGTGGAGAGGTGATGTGGGGTTCTGTTTAGATTGGTGGGGAGACTGGGCTAGAAACATGATGTTGTTCCTGTTCCATAGTCTCAGGTGCCACAAAGGCACCAGCCACAAAGACTTCAGGTTCAACGGATGAACCAGGGTGACCAGCCTGCTCCCCCTCAGCCACTGAGGCTAATGGGGCACACTTAGCTGTTTTAGCCTTCTTGCGAATAGGCTCAGCTTCACTTGTTTTCAAGGCACGTTTCACCATTTTAGGCCTTGATTTGGATTTTCCTTTAGGAGCAGTAACTAGATCCACCTTCTGAGTAGAAGGTCCTTCCACCAAACCAAGTAACCTCCTCATTGGGGTAGACAGAGAGGGTTCATTGTTGAGTACTAGGGTATAAAATACCTTATTTCCAATTACAGGGAATGCAGCAGTAGTTAATAGAAGTTGGGAGTTGTAAAGAAGCTCACCACAAATGTGCTTAAAGATGAGGCTCAAAAATCTTGGGTATCTGACATTAGCTGGATGCTGTTCTTGTTGCACCAGGTTCCTCAAATTAAGGAATATCCACCTTGCCATGTTCAGAGTAGTCTCATCTACAAGTTGTAGGACTATGGGTATCCCATCCCTGCTGAGTTTGTCAAATGAACCAACTTTTGCAGCTCAGGCTCATCACCACTTAGGCGAAGATAAAACTGTAGGTTGGGGAGAGATCCCTTCTGAACAAGGTTGCACCCACCTTTGGTTCTGCTACACCACAGAAGCGTAGCAGATTGCCCATCTGTTCATCCTCAGGCTGAGGTTTGTCATCTGTGTCAGCCACTGGAAGATGAAGTACTTCCCTGAGAAGAGCAGTAGTGATCTCAACAGTCTGAGTGCGATTGAGAATGGTTCCCCTGATGGATTTGGTAGAGGGATCATACGAGCAAGTGTACCAAAACTCATAGACCATCTCCTGGTACATGACACCAGGAGATGATGTCATAGCATAATGCAAAGGATGGGCTTGAAGAAACTCCACCATAGGTTCATAACCCTTCCCAGTGTAGTTTTTGGGAATGGTTAAGTTTGCAATGTAGTTGGTGGGTTTTATTGTGAGCATGGTGTTGAAAGAGGGGTGCTTCTCAACATCATCACCAACGAACACAGGGAGAACGGAGTTGTTTTCTTGAGCCATTTGAGAAAGTAGCAGGGATGCATGATATTTGGACACTTAGTCTGTTATGGTTTATCAGGAGGTTATGGAAGCAGTAGGGAAGAAAAAGAAGATGAAACAGTGAGTTGGGTATTTATAGTATTAGAATGTGAGTGATTAGGAGAGAGAAAGGTTTGGGCGGTTGATTTGAAATGTTTCTAACGGAAAATGGAATGGTTTACCATGTCAGAACGGTTGTCAGACCAACTTGACCTTTTTAACTACTAACACACGTAACAAACATCATCCGTAGGTATTAAGTTAAATAAATAAATACTTAATTTAAGTAACTTAAATGTGAAGTAATGTTAATTAAAATCTTATGTTCTAAGATGTTGTCCAAACCTGGGATGGACAGGTTTCATCAAGCACTGATTATTCTATAAGCTGTTCATGAAACCTGTGCAGCTATATGAGAACAGGTATCATTGTGAAACTTGTTCAATAGTTGAACAAGTGACAGGGCATTGCCTTGTATGACAGATTAACAGAGTGAGTAGGTTGGAAGTTTATACAACAGAACAGGTTTGAGATTAAAACTTATTTTGTCAAACCCGTTATATGTCCAAGCTGTCAAAATTTTCAAAAACTGGCTAAGTACAGAACAAATGAAACTTGTTCTGTAAAATTGTGACAGATTTGAACAAGTGACTTTTAAACATCAATGACACTTAGTAAATTTTATTTAACATACCTAGCTTGCTTACAAGGTAATTAAACTTGTTTTCATCAAGAGGTTTGGTGAAAATGTCTGCAAGCTGTTCTTCTATGGAAATAAAACTTACCTCCACAATTACCTTTTTGGATGTGATCCATTATGAAGTGATGTCTGACCTCAGTATGCTTTGTTCTAGAGTGGAAGACCGGATTGTTGGAGATAGCTATGACACTTCTATTATCACAGAGAATAGGAATTTTCCTATATATAAGACCATAATCCTCAAGCTGATGCTGCATCCATACAACCTGCCCACAGCAGCTTCCAGCAGCAATGAACTCAGCTTCAGCAGTAGAAGTACAAACAGAATTCTGAACCAATTGATCAACTTTCCACCAATGAGTTGACATCCACCTATTGCGCTCTTTCTATCTAGCCTGCAACCTGCAAAATCAGAATCCGAATAACCTAGTAGTTCAAGGCTGGAGTCTTTGGGATACCAAAGACCCAAACCTGGTGTACCCTTTAGGTATCTAAAGATCCTTTTCACAGCAACTAGATGTGATTTCTTTGGATCAGCTTGAAACCTGGCACATAAACAGGTAGCAAACATAATATCTGGTCTACTGGCAGTTAAGTATAGCAAGCTCCCACTCATGCCCCTGAAGCTATTATTGAAACACCTTTGCCACAGGCATCAGCATCCAACTTTACATTGGTTGCCATTGGGGTTTTGATGGGAGAACATTGATCAAATTTAAACTTTTTCAAAAGATCCAATGTATACTTTCTTTGATTTATGAAAATTCCATTTGAGGTTTGTTTAACCTGTAATCCTAAAAAGAAAGTAAGTTCACCCATCATGCTCATTTCATATTTATATTTCATGAGCAATAAAAAATTCTTGCATAACTGTTCATTAGTAGAACCAAAAATTATGTTATCCACATAAATTTGAACAAGCATAATATCAGTTTTCACCTTCTTTATGAACAATGTGGTATCCACTTTATCTCTGGAATCACCATTGTTCATCAGGAAATCAGTAAGAGTGTCATACCAGGATCTAGGGGCTTGTTTCAGACCATAGAGAGCTTTGTCCAACTTATAGACAAAACCTGGATGTTGTTCACTTTCAAAACCTGGAGGCTGCTTGACATATACCTCTTCTTACAGCTTTCCATTCAAAAATGCACTCTTGACATCCATTTGAAATACCTTTATGCTCTTATGGGCAGCATAGGCTAGAAATAAATGAATTGCTTCTAACCTGGCCACTAGAGAAAATGTTTCATCATAATCTATGCCTTCTTTTTGCCTATAGCCTTGAGCAACCAGTCTTGCCTTATTTCTAATAACATGATCTTGCTCGTCCATTTTATTTCTGAAAACCCACTTGTTGCCAATTATTGTTTTATTTCTAAGTCGTCCCATCTTGTTTGCACTCCTTTTTAATGTCACCAATTATTTAATCATTGGGGTGAAATCTGATCCACTTAGGATCATGTTTCAATGAAGATTCTCTAGTATCAGTTTCATTTTCATCAGGTCTTGCATAACAGCTTTCAAGATTTTCAGACACACTGATGTCTTGAGTCTGTTCACCCATTGAAAATGAATCATTATTGTTGAACACATCAGCAGAGGATTCGGGGAAATCAGCATTGATTGGTTCTGGACATGGTGCATTAACTATATCAGTACATTTATTCACACAGAGGGTACTAACATAATCATCATCATGTCCATTGTGGTTAACAGGTTCCACTCTGGATGATGTGGAAGCTTTTGAGTCCTTTCTTCATCAATGGAATGCATAAGATCATCAAAGCTGAACTCTCCTGAAATTGATTCAGGAACAGCTTTGGTAGAAGCATTCTTAGTCTCCTCAAAGGTGACATTGATAGATTCATCTATCACCTTTCTTTTGTAGTTGTATACTCTGTAGGCTTTAGAAACATCTGAGTATCCAATAAATACACCTTCATCAGCTTTGGGTTCAAATTTGGCCAGCTGGTCCCTTTGATTCAGGATGAAGCAAGGACATCCAAACACATGAAAATAGCTTATATTTGGCTTTCTCCCTTTGAGTAATTCATAAGGAGTTTTATTGAACCTTTTCACCACTAAGGATCTGTTTTGAGTGAAGCATGCAATATTGACAGCTTCAGCCCAGAATGATGAAGGCAAACCTGATGCACACAACATGATTTTAGCAGCTTCAATGAGGGTTCTATTTCTCCTTTCAGCAACTCCATTCTGGTATGGAGTCCTTACTGCTGAAAAGTTTTGAGAGATCCCTCTTTCCTCATAGAAGTCCTTAAAAGTACTGTTTTTGAATTCAGTACCATGATCACTTCTAAGCTGCTTGACTTGAGCAGAGTTCAGAACTTCCATCTTTTTGATAAATCCAATAATTTCTCTAGCAGCCTCTCCTTTGGTCTTTAGGATGATCACCCATGAAAACCTGGAGGACTCATCAACCATTACTAGAGTGTATCTTCTACCTCCTAGACTTGTGTTAGGATCAAAATCACCTAAGATTAACTAGTTTCAATAGATCAGACTTTAAACCAATAACCTTGTTTTGAATCAAAGTCCAATTAAGAAGTTTGCGGAATAACACTTCACTGTTTTAAGAAAACTTTCAGAACAAATAAATAACAGATATTCAAATAAACATAATCAATATCAAAACCTTTATAATACCAAACTCTATGATTACAATCACCTCTAATCTGTTTGATTAGACGAAGAACACTAATTGTTCTTAGGGTTGTACAACCTTAGAGGCTTGAGAAACTTAGCAGAATGCAATGAAAACTTTTAGCACCACGATTACAAAGCTTGCACACACTTACAATAGAAAAACCTAGTCTATCTATATTTATAGCCTTCTGATTTGTTTCCTTGACGGACTCTGATTTCTCTGGTAGTAGATATGCTTGGAAGATCTTCAAATCTTGAAATATATATCACTTCCTGAATTTCAGCACTTTCTGTTATCAATCTGTTGAGCAACTTGAGCTTTTAACTCTGGCGGCTTGAACTTATAACTCTGGCGGCTTGAACTTTTGAACTAGCAGCTCGAATTTGTTGAACTGGTAGCTCGAACTTTGTAATTACACAGAAATACTACTAACAGTTTGAGAAATCTAACTAACAGCTTGACATACTTAGATTATTTCCCAACAATCTCCCCCTAACTTAAATTCTTTACACAAGACTTTAAGTTTCTATAGAAATAAAGAAATGAAGCAAAGTAAAACAGTTATATACAAACTAAGGCATCCAAAAACTTACAACTGTGAAAGTTTCTGCCTTATAGCTTTTATGAATTCTCTCTTTAACTCCACTTTATCACATTCAATCTTCATATAGCTCATTTGGAGTAGCCATGCTTTTGGCAAATCAAGGAATTCAAAATTGTAGGATCTGCTGGATCTGTCTGCAAGCTTGAGTCTATATGTCATGGATTTTGCATATAAATCAACCTGTACAATCTTCATTTCCTTGGCAGCTTCTATATCCACTCTGGTGGATTCTGGATCAAAAATGTTTCTGAGATCTTTTAAATTTGTCTAAACCCATACAATTGGTGACCTAGAGTGACTGGCAGTTCCAATATGATGCATTTATGTCAGCTCATCTCTAGTCAATCTTTGAACTTGTTGGATTAGGCTCTTGTATTCTTCCTCTGGACCAGCTTCTCTTTTGATTACAAAATGATATACTAAATCAATGTCATCCATTGACTTAGCATACCAGTAAGTAATTGGAGGTTTGGAGAAGTCATGCTGATCAAGGGTCTTTTCAATGTCCATAGCCTTTTGCAGTTGTTGGTCAAACAACACTCTCTTAACTTGATCAAACTTTGTTTGTTGGATAGTTTCAGGTTGAGGAGCATCAGCAACAGTTTGAGCTAGTTCTTGTGGATCTTGGACTTATTGGGAGGCTTTGGAGGCTTTGACTTTTTCTTTTTCCTTTTCTCTTTCATATAGAGCCTGAAGCTTCTAGTAGACCAAGATTGAGCAATAACCTTCGATATACCAGCTGTTGCAGAAAAATTGATCAAAAATCTTCTATGTTCTGCCTTTGAAGGCCCCGTTGGCCTTTTCCTCTTCTTCTGTTTTTCTTTGACCACAAACCCTCCTAGGTAATCTCCTAAGGTTCATCATCTCCCATTGGTTCCTGGGCTTGCTGGTCTAGGATCTGATATTGTTCTTCTGCCAATCTTCTGGCCAGTTCAGCATCATGGGCAACTTGGGCTTCTTTTGAAATAAATTTAATCTTTGGAGGCTCAATTAAAATGCCCTTTCCCTTGTCTTTAGTTGCTGCTGAAGATGTGGCTTGGACTGCTGGGGTAGGAGCTTGAGAACCTTCTCTGATAAACACCCCAATTGGTTTAATGGGAACAGCTTGAGCATCTAGACTAACAGCTTGAGAACCTGATGGGACTGTTAGCCTAGAAGCTGGGACTGTTGTTGGTGAGGTTGAAGCTGTTTGGACTGGATTGGGATCTCCTGATTCTCCCCCTTTTTGGATGCATTGGTTTGATCAGAGGGACCAAAAACCTTTGCAAGCAGGGATCGAACCATCTTCTCGAGCTGTATGATCTTGTTACCAAATAACTTGAACCCAAGGTGAAACTGGTCAAGTCTTTGTTGTTGGACTGTGGTAAATTGTTGCAGAGCTGTGTATTGTGATCCCTGTGCAGCAATAATGGACTTGTAATGTTCCAAAATGGCCACAACAGGTTTTAGTTGTTGATCCGTCAATGCCATTAGTTGCAGACTATCCTCAAGATCTTCAAATGAAAGTGGGATTTGAGATCTATCACTGGCATCAATTCCAGAAGTAGAAACATCTGGGCCCCTTTGTTCTTGGTACTGGGGACTTCCAGAAGGTGCTTGCATACCCTCTGTTGCCATGGGTGTGGTCTTAGTGATGTTGGTACTGTCCTGTGCCCCTTGTGCAGAGACATCAGTAGCACCAGCCACAAATCCCATATGAACATCCTCTGATGGGATGTTCACCTCCAAATTGAGGGTGGGAGTTTCCTCAATGGGTTCCCTATCGATATTCTGTGTAGGAGTGTCCCCTGCACAGAGCTATTTGGCTCTAGGGATTGGACTGAGGAGGAAGGAGCTCCTACAATCCTTTGTCGTTTATATATTTTAAGTGAGGGGGCTGGGGAAGTATGTATAGTAGAAGGAGCATAGGAAATATATGTATCATGAGGAGTGGGTTGGGGTCCTGGGGGTGAAGCAATAATAGTTGGCTGAGCCTGCTCAGGACCCTCTCCTCTGTTTCTTGGATGGACATCCTACATTGCAGAAGCCAAAGGGACATCCACACTGTGAAAATTGGCACTTGGTTTTATAACTCTTTTAATAGTAAGTAAAGAGTGCCTATGGGAAACATGTATCCTTTTATGTACTTTAAAAGTATTGCAAGATTTTGCAATAATTTCTGCCAAAAATCGTGGATACATCAAAAATTTCCCATTCTTTAAGGCATGGTGCCTTAACATCCCTTGAAAAATCATATTAGAAAAATTAAACTGTTGGCCTGTGGATAAGCACAGTAAAGCAGTGGCAATATTGGAAGAAAATTCAGACCAAGCAGTCCTTTTAGGGCTTAAACATTACTGAATAATATGTACAAGATATTCACATTTAGGACCAAAATGTGCTTTATAGAAGGTAAAAGAGTCAGTTGGGCCCCTATACCCGATTTCAAAAAGAACTTCGTGTAAAGCAGTAAGGGTGAGATCAGATATACCTGTGGCATCTTGAAGATGTAGATGTTGGCGTATAGTCCCCTTGGTGATGGTAATGGGATTACCATCAATGATAGATATGAAAGAAGTGACTCCATCAATGGTATTTACAGTGGCTGATTTCCAAAACTTCTCTATGTGAGAAACGTATATTGTGACACCCTCTTGCTTGATATTATAATTAGAATCACCAGGATCATCACACAACCTAATGAATATCATGATAATTGAAATTGAATACTTAATTCAGAATTAAGCAAATCCACACTAAAGCAATGAAATACATGTCTACAGTGATAAAGTCTAACTATTACAACATCACAAATTGTTTTAAAAGTAGTAAATCCCAGCCCCAAGTCACATTATCTGTGTACCAATAGCTTCTAAGTCTCCGGGATGTGAATTGATTTGCTTAAGTAGAAGGTCCTGCTACACTTTTGCCTTTGCCTGAAATCATTTGTGAGTCAACTGTAAGCTAAAGCTTAGTGAGATAACAGATTATGCAAACAACAAATATTTCTTTACAAGCAATGCTTAACCATGGGCAGTGTAAGCCCCATGTATGTAAAAACAGGCAGTGTAAGCCTCAATGTATGTGTAAACCATGCAGTGCAAGCATGGGTTGGCAGTTCAAATGCTGATCGGGGATGTGCCGAACCTGACGAGATAACGAGTGGGATGATCAATCCCCGACAGTGGCCTGCTGTCAGCCCCAGTCCAGGTCGGATCAAATTGTGAAGTAATGATCATGCAGTGCAAGCATGATGTAAATAGATGCACTTTCAAATGAGCACTGGCTACATGTGTGTTACATGTCAAGTACGAGTGTGCATCATAACAACAAATCATTCATAAGTGCCAAATGATGTATATGAACAATGTGAACATGCCATTGAATATATAAACATGAATGCAAAAACAATAAATGTTAGAATGACAATCTGTTACTCACAGTGATTGGTATAGTGTGATTTGTCTCTGAATCAATGTGTGTTTTGATAACACCACAATGATCTGTAAAGTAAGTGTAATAGTGATTTTGTGTCAGTAATTGCTTAAAACTTACATACTGAAAATTAAATGTAATTGGGTCTGATTTCGGACCACATCCGAATTCGGATGGTCCGAATTGTAGATGGTCCGAAATTGGGTTCTTGGTCCGAAATTGAGGTGATCCGAAATGAGTGTGGTCCGAAATTGTCAGGGTCCGAATTAGGTTGGGGGTCCGAATTGGGATGGACCCGAAATTGTAATTGGTCCGGATTGTATATGGTCCGAAATGGTCATGCGTCCGAAATGGGTAGGTCCGAATTCGGACCATTAATCATCCGAGTTCATACTTAGAAAATTTCCAATATTTTCCAGAAATTATGTTTGGACCATTTTTGCATGTTTCAGTTACTAAAATAGTAAATATAAACTTAGAAACACTATTTCAACTTATAACATATCATAATGTACCAAAAATAACCCATTTGAGTCCATTTTTCTACAAGTCTCGATGAACACACACACTAAAAACACACACTTAGTTCAAAATCATACTTAGAGGTGGAATCTGATTCTGAAATTTGGTATGTAACATCATCAATACTCGATTTGAACTAATCCATCATAATATATAACATGCATTAACATTTGCAACAACAATAAAAAAAAATCGGTTTTCATAAAAACCGAACCAATAATCACTTGAATTGCAAGTTTTGAGTGATTCTTACCTCAAATCGTTTGTTGTAGCAGTTATAGTTCCTAAATTGCAACTTGAATCCAACTTTTTGCACTTGAAATTACTGATTCTTGTGTGTTCCTTGAATTGAAGCCGAGAGAAAGAGAGAGTAGAGAGAGAAATCGGTAGAGAGAGAGAGTGTGGTGAGAGTAGGAGATGGTGAAAATGAAAGTTTTTCCCCTTTTTATTTCTAATTTGACCAAATTGCACATTGTACCCCTCAACTTCATATCTTCTTACTTAACTGATATTATGATCGAAATTAACTTAAATTGACATAATATTTCATTAATAAAAATAATTGAGTCTTAAAATCGTAAATTACATATTATTGAAAAGTAGGGATGTTACAGCATGGGCTCCACCACGCCTATACTTCGTCCGCGAAGTCATGCTGCGCTAAACAAACTTGGGTACTTGTTCTTCATGTCTTCTTCCGATTCCCAAGTATGATTAGCTCCCCAATGATGCTTCCACTTGACCAGCACCATCCTGATCTCTTTGTTCCGTAACTTTTTGACTTTTGTTTCCAGTATACTCTCCGGCTCATCAAGAAATCTTAGCCGTTCGTCAATCTTAATGTCTGAATGGTCAGTCCATGGTTCCCTCTCGGGCACCAGACTCTTTCTTAAGTAGCCCACATGAAATACCGGGTGAACTCCTGATAACTCTTCCGGCAAGTCCAAATGATAGGACTGATTACCAACTCTCTCTAGTATCTTGAAGGGTCCTATGAACCGAGGAGATAGCTTTCCTCGCTTTACGAATCTTGTAACACCTTTCATCGGGGAAACCTTGAAGTATACCCAATCGTCCTTCTGAAACTCTATCGCTTTATGACGGCGATCGTGATAATTCTTTTGTCGATCTTGTGCCGTTTTCATGTACTGCCGAATGAGTTGGATCTTTTCGTTTGTTTCTTGCAATAAGGCAGGACCAGCTATTGGAGTTTCTCCTGTTTCCCTCCAACAGGTTGGAGTCCTACACATTCTGCCGTACAGGAACTCGAACGGTGCCATTTTGATTGTAGAATGGTAACTATTGTTGTAGGAGAATTCAACCAACGGGAGGTGATCGTCCCAGTTACCACCCAAATCCATGACACACGCTCTGAGCATGTCTTCTAGAGTTAGGATTGTTCTTTCACTTTGACCATCAGATTAGGGTCTATAGGCAGTACTCATTGCGATACGAGTACCAAGACCGTTTTGTAAAGCAGCCCAGAAGTTGGAAGTAAATCTACTATCTCGGTCAGAGACAATAGACTTAGGCATACCATGCCTAATGACGATTTCATGAACGTAAATCTGGGCAAGACGGTCTAAAGAGTAAGTCTCCCGAACTGGAATGAAGTGAGCAGATTTTGTCAGATGGTCAACAATGACCCAAATGGCATCATGTTGACGACGTGTTTTGGGCAGCTTTGTTACGAAATCCATAGTAATATGGTCCCACTTCCATTCCGGGATAGGAAGAGGTTGCATACTACCATAGGGCTGTTGGTGTTCTGCTTTGACTAAACGACAAGTTCTGCACCTTTCTACAAATAGCCCAACGTCTCTTTTCAACCCTGGCCACCAGAAGTCGGCTTTCAAATCGTTGTAAATTTTTGTGCTTCCAGGGTGAATTGAGAACTTAGATTGGTGAGCTTCTTCAAGAATTACATCTCGCATGTTCCTGAACTTAGGAACCCAAACTCTGCCATACAAACCTTTGAGTCCAGTTCCATCGTCTTGCATTAATGGCAGTTGAACTATGATATTCTCGTCCTTTACATTCTCCTCCTTTAAGGCTTGCAACTGAGCAGCCCTTACATCATCTATAATTGTTGATGTCAGTATCGTGGAAGTCAAGGCATAGCAATATGCCTTGCAGTATGCTTTTCGGCTTAGGGCATCGGCCACTACGTTGGCCTTCCCTGGATGATAGAGAATTTCATAGTCGTAATCTTTGATCAGCTCCATTGACCTTCTCTGCCTCATATTCAAGTCCTTCTGACTGAATATATACTTTAAACTCTTGTGGTCGGTGTAGAGCTGACACTTGGTTCCGTACAAATAGTGTCTCCATAACTTGAGAGCGAAAGTCACAGCAGTTAGCTCCAAGTCATGAGTAGAATAATCCTTCTTATGTGGTTTGAGCTGTCTGGAAGCGTATGCTATGACATTTCCTCTTTGCATTAGAACGGCACCCAAACCCATGCCTGATGCATCTGTGTAGACTATAAAGTCCTCGTTCCCTTCAGGCAGGGCTAAAATTGGTGCTTCACTTAGCAGATTCTTCAATCTGTCAAAAGCCACTTGTTGTTCTTCGTTCCAAAAGAAGGTTGTGTTCTTGCGAGTCAGCTTTGTAAGCGGAACGGCTATCTTTGAGAAGTCTTTGATGAATCGGCGGTAGTAACCAGCCAATCCCAGAAAGCTACAAATTTCTGAGGCGTTGCGGGGTGATTCCCAGTTCTGGATAGCTTCGATCTTTGCAGGATCAACAGCATTCCCAGCACCAGATATCACGTGCCCCAAGAATTGGATCTGAATTGAATATTGAGTAAGTACAAGTTAACAACGAGTACATAAGTGAGTATAAGGATCATGAAATTGTTTCGAATGTTGAGACGTACCTGCCTCAACCAGAATTCACATTTCGAGAATTTGGCATAAAGTCGCTCTTTGCGTAGCAACTCTAGTAATTCTCTCAGATGTGCTGCATGATCCTCTTCGATCTTTGAATAGATGAGAATGTCATCGATGAACACGATGACAGATTTGTCGAGCATTGGCCGGCAAACTCGATTCATGAGATCCATGAAAGCAGCCGGCGCATTTGTGAGACCGAATGGCATTACCAGAAACTCGTAGTGTCCGTACTGAGTTCTGAAAGCCGTCTTTGGAATATCATCTGGGTGTACTTTGAGTTGGTGATAACCCGAACGAAGATCAATCTTCGAGAAGTAGCTTCCGCCTTGTAACTGGTCGAAGAGATCATCAATCCGGGGCAATGGATATTTGTTTTTGATTGTGACTTTGTTGAGTTCTCGATAGTCGATGCACATTCGCAATGTGCCATCTTTCTTCTTGACGAACAGAACAGGAGCGCCGCAAGGAGATGAACTTGGGCGGATAAAACCTTTGTCAAGTAGCTCCTGTAACTGCTTCATCATTTCCTGCATTTCAGCTGGGGCTAGACGGTACGGAGCCTTTGCTATTGGAGCAGCTCCGGGAATGAGGTCAATGCGGAATTCCACTTGGCGATCAGGTGGCAATCCCGAGATATCTTCTGGAAAGACATCTGGAAATTCAGAAACAACAGGAACGGCGGATGGAGATTGAACTTCAGCCTTTGCATCGACAGCGTAGGCTAAGTAAGCTGAACAACCCTTAGCAACATGCTTTCGGGCTTTTGCAATTGAAATAAGGCATAAGTCACCTTTGTGTCTGTCACCATAGATATAAATGTCTCGGCCCTCAGGAGTGGTGATCTTAATCATTCTTTTCTTGCAAACGATTTGGGCCTCGTTATGAACCAACCAGTCCATGCCTACTATGATATCGAATTCCCCGAACTCCATGGGAATTAGATCTATGTTGAACACTACATCTTCTACAAGTAAAGTGCAACTCCTATATACCTTGTCTACTTTAACTAACATGTTGCTAGCAGTCTCTATATCAAGCACGAATTGTAATTTGGAAGTAGGCATATTGAATTGACGAGCAAATGTAGTGGAGACAAACGAACGATTGGCTCCGGAATCAAACAGTATACGTGCAGGAATGGAATTAACATAGAACGTACCAGTGACCACCTCCGGGTCATCCTTTGCTTCTTCAGCTGTGATTTGGAACGCCCTTGTTGGAGCCCTTTGAGATTGATCCCTGCGAGCAGTGGAAGCTGCAGAAGATCTTGTTGCCGATTGCTGAACGCTTTGATCTCGTGGGGGTTTCGGGCAGTCCCTTGCAAAATGGTCAAGCCTGTGGCAGTTGTAGCATGCATCCTCTTTTCGAGGACAATGCTCCCAGTGATGGCCTTTCTGCCCACAGCAAAAACAGTACATGTCTTGAGTCTTGCACTCCCCAGAGTGCGCCTTCCTGCATTGCCTGCAGTCTCTCAGTTCAGAACTGGCCGAGAAGGCCCTTCCCTTCTTGGGTGATGAAGATTGTTGATGGGATCGAGGAGAGAATCGGGAAGATCCAGACTCCCGCTGTCTTTTTGGCGGCGACGGTTGCGTCGGTGTTGCGGCAGCTGAACCGATAACATACCCAGATAATAGAACAATCTGCTCCACGTTTCGAGCAGCTTCTAGCAAACCAGCAAAAGTTGTATACCGAACCCCACTCATAGTTCGGCGTATCTCATAGTCTAGACCGGCCTCGAACCGGGCTATCTTCCTTTCCTCTGTGTCAACTTGATGAGGTGCGAATAAGCTTAGTCGGGTGAACTCAACGGCATATTGTGTAACCGTCTTCGTTCCTTGGGTTAGGTTCAGAAATTTCGCCTCTAGTCGGCGCTTCTCAATAGTAGGACAGTATTGCTGAGAGAATACTTCCTTAAATTCACTCCAGGACATGTGCGACACTACCTCCATCGTCAACACATGTGTCATTGCATCCCACCACATTACTGCGTCCCTTGCAAACATAGCGGTTGCAAAGCGGACCATGTCCTTTTCAGCGCAATCGCTGATTCTGAAAGTTCGTTCGGTGGTGGTGATCCATTCCAATGCCGTGACGGCATCTCCAGTCCCATCAAAAGTAACAGCCCCGTTACTTTTGAAGTCCTTAAACCTACAACCCCTTGATCTGTTAGAGGACCCAGTGTCTTGTCTTTCCTCTTGGTCATCTTGTTGCTGTTCCTTGTTCTTTCGTTTGTCAGCCTTACGTTTTGCTTCGGCCTCATCTCTGGCCCTTAACTGGTCGGCAAATGACTGAGCCTGCTCAGCCATTCGTTTGGATTGTAGCTCATTGTTCTGTTCCATAAGAGCTTGCATCATCTGGAACATCTGTTGAGGAGTCATATCGTCTCCTGACATGTTTTGAAATATAACAACTTATATTTAGAACATTTATTTGTAAGTTCTAAGTATTTACAGTTACCCTTTAATTGTCCCCGTGTGCATGTCAATCCTATCTTAGTTTAGATCATTTCCTAGGAGTCCATTCTAATATCATAACCTAAGTTTGAGTCCAAGTCCTCGCGGACACTTGAAACCTCAAACTAATGCTCTGATACCAAAACCTGTGACACCCTCTTGCTTGATATTATAATTAGAATCACCAGGATCATCACACAACCCAATGAATATCATGATAATTGAAATTGAATACTTAAATCAGAATTAAGCAAATCCTCACTAAAGCAATGAAATACATGTCTACAGTGATAAAGTCTAACTATTACAACATCACAAATTGTTTTGAAAGTAGTAAATCCCAGCCCCAAGTCACATTATCTGTGTACCAATAGCTTCTAAGTCTCTGGGATGTGAATTGATTTGCTTAAGTAGAAGGTCCTGCTACACTTTTGCCTTTGCCTGAAATCATTTGTGAGTCAACTGTAAGCTAAAGCTTAGTGAGATAACTGTAGGTCCCGAAAGGTTCCCAAAGTATATAGTAATAAACTGTAGAGGGGGGGTGAATACAGTATTTAAAATCTACACACTCTTTTTCTCAATGTTTGTATGTATTATCAACAAATGTTAATTACAAACAAGCTTGACTGCGGAATTGTTCAAGCTGAGATGACAGAATACAACAGTATGGTTTCTAGTCTAAGACACACTCAAACTAGATTACAATGAACACACTCACTAAGATGCACTCACTGTATTTTACAAGACTTTAAGGAACAGCTTTGGCAAACAGCTTAGACACACAGAAGCTTGTTTACAGAAGATTTGCATGCATGAATATCACACTTGCACGTTCACTCTTGGTTTAAGCACTTAGCTTTCTTCACATTCTTTCTGACCTTAGAAGCTTCCTTTTATACTCACTTAGAGGATCTAAGAGAAACATCTTCATTGGGCAGAATGAAAAAGGAGAAGTCTTGTTTGAAAAGACAATATAACTTTTCTGCACTTTTCTGAAAAGCAGACTTGCCTTCTCTTGTGCAGAACTTTTGTCTTTTTACTTTCTACTGTTGCATTGCCTTTAACCATTTTAGGAATGTCAACTTTGCGTCTTTCTTCCTTGTAAAGGCCTATTTGGATATAAGAAAAAGGTCTGTCACCCTTTTTCAAATATCCGTTTGTCTTCATGTAACAGAACAGCTTGGGCAGGCTGAGCGGTTCTGCTTTCCACTTTGTCTTCAACTGTGTAAACTGATCTGGTAGTTAAAAACAATACATGATGACTTGGAAACAAATTCCATAAAGTGTTTAGCCTGTTCACAAAGAACAGGTTCTGTTCACAAAGAACAGAA
>JAANYP010007332.1:0-12079 GCA_020465985.1 Centrapalus pauciflorus | reverse complement strand
CAAATATTCCCACACTTGACAATTGCTTGTCCTCAAGCAAACATCAAAACACACATTAGATCGGGGACAAAATTGGCTCTCCAAGGAGCATTTAAAACTTTCAAGCACTCAATCAATATCATAGAACATAATATACCCTTATTGGCTTGCAAATTTTGAAGGATAAACTTTGAAGCACAATGCAAGAATCCAACTAAGCATACATGGCTTTCACAATTCAAGTCATCATGATTAATATTCAAAGCTAAACACCTCACGAAAAATAAAGACACTCAAGCACTCAGTGTTTAAGCGAAATCAAGGTGCACTCTCATTGCACGAAATTGAAACTATCATGAGCATAGGCTTGCCAATCAATCTAATCTCCAACACTTTCTTATTGAATTGCAAACATCAAGAGGTCTTTACAAGGGTTGTAACGGGCTTGGGTTTAGGTGAGGAACTTTTGGTTAAGTGACGAAATTAGCCCAACTAAAATGAATCAAAGATAAAGGGATTATCTAATCAAACAACACAAGACACCATCTATCCAAACCTATGCAACTAAACAAAGAATGGACTCCACTACTTTTGATTTGGCAATTTATAACCTTCCATTCTTCTAGCTATAACAACTCAATTGAAAATACTCTATATTTACATTACTATGCATCTTTGATGCTCTTTCTTTTTCTTTTCTTTTCTGCATTTTCATTTTCATTTTTTTTTTTTTTTTTTTTTTTTTTTTTTTTTTTTTTTTTTTGTCCATAATAACAACTAAACATGTATATACTTCAAGTGTCTATTCTTCTAGGATAGCTAACTCCTAATTTTGACAACATAGAAGTTGGGCTAAGGGTGACTCAAGTTAAAAGGATAGAAAGGCTAAAAGCTAAAAGGTTTTAACACAACAAAGAGGGTAAAGGCTCAACTTGGCTTCTAGGGAATGTTTAGGCAAAAAGGAAAAGGAATAAAAGGCTAAAAAGAAGGGTGTTAGACCTAAATGCCTCTATCACACGAACGCAATAACAACAAGAAATGTGTTCTTGAAAAGCATCAAAACCGGCAAGTTCTACTATGAATAGTGACAATCGGCACACACATAACCAAATGAATTTTTGAGCAACTAATATATCATGAATGCTCTTAAAGGCTCAAATCTTACGAAATGAAAGGAACATGGGTTATGTTGTGCAAGCTTTGATTATTAATCAATTAAACATGAAATATGAAACCCAAAGATATCCCCATTCATCAACTTACATCACTTGTTTGATTTATTTCCAAAACATACAATCCAAAAGAGATAATGATGCACGATGATATTTGAGATTACTTGAAAGTTTATTTTGAAAAAAATTTCTCCAAAATTTGTCCCAAACTAAACATGTATTTTATGCTTAACTTGACAATATAAAGATGGTGGGACAAAAATATGTAATAAGGGTTATGTAACCCTCCTTCCCACACTTGAGGATTTCATTGTCCTCAATGAAACAAAATTCACAAACATTTGCAGTAAAACATATAACATGAAGCACTAAGCAAAAGGGCGTGGAAAGAGACTCCCTGAATGATGCGATTGGCAATGAAGGTAGATCATCAGCTTTTGTGCAGTGCCAATCAATTATGCACGTACGAGTGAAGCTGGAAATGAAGGAGCAGCTATAACTCTGTGCCATGAAATGCATATCATCAGAAAGTGCCAAAAAAAAAATATATATATACTATGAAATAAAAAACTTAAACCTACCATAGATTAATGTCAAACAAAATACGTTCAAGTAAACAACCATACCAAAGTTTAGTCTGTGGAAAGTAAAAGTGCAGAAAATAAATTGTTCATCGGCCATTAGCCAGATCAAGAGACAAAATTCAAAAACATCACATTCAAAGCAACCACTCATTGAATGAAACAACCACTCTATTGCGGAGCCGGTGGACGATGATATGGATGACCCGGGGGATAATAAGGATGAGCTGGCCATTGTGATGATGATCCCGCAGACGATCCTTGTGGTGGCGGATATGAGAAAAAAATTCTCTATCGTCTGCTGGAGGGAGTTTTGGGTCTGCTCAATGGCGTTCATACTTCTCTCATACCCATCGGCTCGCCTTCCATAAGCTTGTACCTCCTCTCGGTATGCCTGGACGTCTTCCCTATAATGTTGCACGT
Organism: Centrapalus pauciflorus; assembly: GCA_020465985.1. Lineage (NCBI taxonomy): Eukaryota > Viridiplantae > Streptophyta > Magnoliopsida > Asterales > Asteraceae > Centrapalus > Centrapalus pauciflorus. The sequence goes on along the minus strand of JAANYP010007332.1, from coordinate 9,924 downwards.
CTTGCCGGTATTGATTAACGTCCTCTCGGTATGCTTGTTGGTTCACCGAGAGAGTGTTGAAATGAGCGTCCAAATTATCAAATCGGCGACGATTCTCCACTTGATAATTATCCTGGGCAATCCTGTAAGAATCCATAGCAGTTAAAATATTGTTAAAAGATGCATCCCAAGGATATGGTGGAGGTCCGAATTGGAAGAATCCGCTTTGAGGTGGTTGTTGCTGCTGTTGTTGTTGTGGCTGTGCTTCTACTTCTTCTTCTTCTTCTTCTTCATCATTCGCTGCTGGGGCTGGTCTTCGTGATGCCAGATGGAGAATCCCTTCCGTTTTTTCCAAAAAATTATGAGCAATGAAGTAGTGCTCATCAGTGTTCTCCACCGGGTATTCTAATCTAAGCCCCCGAACTGCCTGACTTGTTAGAATCCCTAAAGACTGTGCAATCCGCGAAATGAATCTTCCAACACAGATAGCACTCGTTGGGCCCTTACCCGCTGCCTTTGTAAACTGTGTTGCCACGAAATAAGGCACACAAAGATGGATATCATTGGTCATCAATGTGAACATGAAGAACAAGTCTTCTGCAGTAATACGTTCCGGGCTAGACTTTCTTGCAGTTAGGGATAAGGAAATGCATCTGTGAAGAAGTCTATGGAGTGGATTGATCAACGCGGATTCCCGGGCATCACTAGGCACAAAGTGGCCTCTTCCGATCATCGCCCAGAATTCTTGGTCTTTAAAGTTCCCAGGCTTCTTTTTGAACCCAGCATCAAGATATGCCATGAAGTTGGGGTGAGTTGTTTCTTCTCCAGTATATAGCCCCATCCACTCGGCTAACTGTATCACTGAACACCTTCGTTGGACTCCTCCTAGTCTGAATTCAATTGCCGACTTTTTGTTCATGTCTTTTGTTCCTTTATTGAATTCATAAGTGGCAAGGAATTCCAGTGTAAGCTCAGTATAAACATCATCTTGGATGTTCATTAGGTTTAACCAGGCGTGTGACACAAAATTGTTGTACCGAATGGTGAAGAGGCTTCTAAGTCTTGCCCCCACTGAATCATTCCCATCAGATGTCGGCACAGTATCTAAAATTCCCCAGTTGATGACTCGACTATTGTTAAATGTTTTTGCTGCCAGGTCATGCAGACGCTTTTGATATTGATCCTTCATAGCAGGCGGGAATTTAAAGTAGGAATGATTCCAGTTCAGTGGAATCCTATGATGCTGGGGAAGCTGTAATTCTGGCTCCTGAACTTCTGGAAGCCATTCGTCGTCATCATGTGATGGACGAGAAGAAGAAGTTCCGGCTTTTGATCTCTTTCTACCTCCAGCCATTATCTATACAAAACAAAAGAAAACAAATTAGGATTATATATATGAAAACCTTAAGATGTTAGTTAAACAGAATGATCAAAGAAAGTAAGTGTACTTTCCCACACTTAAATAACAGACATCATATACTAAATACTAAGCTAGAGCACAACATTCTAAAAACACATTATGTAGTTAACTATGTCTAGCAAAAGCAAACTCTCGCCATCATTAAACACATAATCTTCCTCTTCATAGCTCCCACAATGAAACTTCCCATACTTGAGTAGTAGCATTCCTAGATATATTAACATACAAAATAACTCTAAGAAATTTAATTGCCGCAACAAAAATATACACCATACTTATAAACATCAATCCTAGATCCTAAATAAAATCACAAGTAACTTGTGAACAAAACAAGGATCATCATCATATTAGATAATAAACAAGAAGGGAAATATCACTACTAAGTATACATGGTAGCATACTAGAAAAACAAATAACTAGAATTAACGAAACAAGAACCTCTAAACTAGATAATGTACCAACAAAACCTAAAAGAAACAACAAAGCATACTAGCTAATTAAACTACATTTGGATGAAATAATTAAAAAAAAATAAAAATAAAACAAGAGTGAATCCACTCACATTGTATAGAACAACCTAAAAAAAAAAAATTAAAGAAATTAAGAGAAAAATACCTATCAAGAAGTGGGAAAGCAACAAAATGGGGTAATCTATGAAAATCCGGCGAGATCTCCGGCCAAAATCAACAAAATCCGGCGGTAGGTGAAAGTGAACCTTGGAATGGCCAAAAACTTCTCAAATCTTCCAACAAAAACTTAGATTTATGTATAGTATGCTTTGAAAGTGAAAGATTTGAAGAATTTTTGGGAGAAAGATGGTAAAAATTGGTGGATAATGACTGATTTTCGGTGAAAAAAAAAAAAACGAGAGAAAAAAATAAGTGAAAGTGGGGTTGCAAAGTGATAAAATTCGGCTAGGGTTTCTGCACATATACGCAGCCGACGCGGCGCGTTTTCTGGAAAAGCGCGGCGCGCTTTGCGCTTTGCCAGCCTAGTCATGCATTCAAGGCTTGTACAGTTTTACAGTTGACCCGGTCAACGCGGCGCGTTTTCTGCAGAACGCCACGCGTTTTTGTTGACAGAAAACAGACCAGATTCTGATGGTGGGTTACGCGGCGCGCAATAAGAAACCGCGGCGCGTCTTTTGAAAGGCAAAATTTATAAACCATTCTGTTGATATTTACGCGGCGCGCTTTCGAAAAACGCCACGCGTTTTTGAACAGCAGAATCTTGCAAAACTTTCTGTAATTTATTACCGCCACGCGCTTTTGAAGTGCGCGGCGCGTTTTTGAACAGCAGATTCAACAACAGAAAATTTTCCAGAATTTCCACAAACACTTCAAAATTCAATCCGACTTCATTCAAAAATGGTTATTCAATATTGGCGCAAAATTAGTTATAAGAATTATACGCACGAAATGCAACCAATATAGATCAAAGAAGTCTATGACTTACCACTAACAATTATACACAACCATTCACATGACTTGTAACCGTTTCCGACTCATCCACATTTAAGCATACAAAAGAATACTACGGTTACCACAACTCAACTTCTTAAAACACAACTAAGCTATCTATTACTAACAAAAATTCACACAAAGACACAAACATGAAGCTTATAGCAGAGACAATGGCTTGTTTATTTATGAGTCCTTAGCTTGACTCATCCCTTCAATCCTCTAAGTTGAAAATGGAACAAGATTGATCTCCTCAACCTCTTCAACACACAGATCGGACTCTAAATATTTCTTAACTCTATGACCATTAACCTTAAAAGTACTATTGTCATTCGGATTAATCAATTCAAGCGTGCCATAAGGAAAAATGGTTTTCACGATATAGGGACCGGTCCAACGGGACTTCAACTTGCCCGGAAAAAGTTTCAATCTTGAATTGTACAAAAGGACCTTGTCACCTATATTGATACTTGACCGAACTTTCAACCGTGCATCATGCCATTTCTTTGTCTTCTCTTTATACAAGCAAGAATTTTCATATGCATTTAATCTTAACTCATCTAATTCTTGCAATTGCACCTTCCTATGTTTACTAGCCAAATTCAAATCAAGATTACATGCCTTAATGGCCCAAAATGCTTTGTGTTCTATCTCCACAGGGAGATGACAAGCCTTCCCATAAACTAAACGAAACGGTGTGGTGCCAATTGGAGTTTTAAAAGCAGTTCGAATGGCCCACAACGCATCATCTAGTTTTTCAGCCCAATCTTTTCTATTCACATTAACAGTTTTCTCAAGAATTCGCTTAATGCCACGGTTCGTATTTTCAACTTGTCCACTCGTTTGTGGATGATAAGATGTGGCCAATCTATGGGTTACCCCATATTTTTGCAAAGTTTTTTCAAGTTGATTATTACAAAAATGGGTACCCCTATCGCTTATTAAGGCTCTAGGAGTACCGAACCGCGAAAACAATTTCTTGAGAAACTTGACAACCACTCTTGCATCATTGGTTGTCAATGCTTGGGCTTCGGGCCATTTAGACACGTAGTCTACAGCAACTAGAATGTACTTATTACCGTACGAAGATGGAAATGGCCCCATAAAATCTATTCCCCATATATCAAAGACTTCACATACCTGAATAGCATTTTGGGGCATTTCATTGCGAGAAGAGATCGTACCTGTTCTTTGGCATGAATCACACTTGCTTACCAAACTGTTGGCATCCTTAAAGATTGTAGGCCAAAAGAATCCAGCATCAAACACCTTCTTGGCCGTTAGATTAGCTCCATAATGTCCTCCAGTTGGTCCACTATGGCAATGATCTAGAATTTGCTTCGCTTCTTGTCCATAAACGCATCTTCTCACCACTTGATCAGCACATACTCTAAATAAGTATGGATCTTCCCAAAAATAGTACTTGATGTCAGCAAAGAATTTCTTCTTTTGCTGATGTGTCAAGCCCTTTATCAATACTCCTCCTGCAAGATAATTAGCAATGTCAGCATACCAAGGAGTCTCTTCTAATACCTGTGCTTTCATTAAATGTTCATCGGGAAAGTTGTCGTTGATCTCCGATTCCTTCAACACTTCCATATCTGGATTTTCCAACCGAGACAAGTGATCCGCAGCAAGGTTCTCCGCTCCCTTTTTGTCTCTTATTTCTATATCGAACTCCTGCAAAAGAAGGATCCATCTTATTAATCTTGGTTTTGCATCTTGTTTAGCAAAGAGGTATTTAAGAGCCGAATGATCCGTGTAAACAATAGTTTTAGACAACACTAAATATGCACGGAATTTATCAAACGCAAATACTACTGCTAGCAACTCTTTCTCAGTTGTTGTATAATTCTCTTGCGCGTCATTCAGGGTTTTGCTAGCATAGTATATTGGCTGAAAATGCCTTTCTTTCCTTTGGCCTAATACCGCTCCAACTGCAAAATCACTTGCGTCACACATTAATTCAAACGGCAAAGACCAATCTGGGGCAACCATAATAGGAGCATTAGTTAACTTTTCTTTCAAGAAATTAAATGCAATTAAACAATCATCAGAAAAGTTAAAAGAAACATCTTTCTCTAGGAGTTGTGTCATAGGCCTTGCTATTTTCGAAAAATCTTTAATAAACCTTCTATAAAATCCAGCATGGCCTAAAAAACTCCTAACCGCTTTCACTGTAGTAGGAGGAGGAAGTTTTGAAATTGTATCAACCTTAGCTTTATCAACCTCCATACCTACTTGTGAAATTTTATGACCTAAAACAATACCTTCTTTCACCATAAAGTGACATTTTTCCCAATTAAGAACAAGGTTTGTTTCTTCACACCTAGCAAGCATCTTATCAAGATTAGTCAAACAAAGTTCAAATGAGTTACCGAAAACTGAGAAATCATCCATAAAAACTTCCATTGAACTTTCCACCATGTCATGGAAGATTGCCATCATGCATCTTTGAAAGGTCGCCGGTGCATTACACAATCCAAATGGCATTCTTCTATATGCAAATGTGCCATAAGGACATGTAAAAGTCGTCTTTTCTTGATCTTCTGGGGCTATAGGAATCTGGAAATAACCTGAAAATCCATCAAGAAAACAGTAAAACATGTGACCGGACAATCTTTCCAACATTTGATCAATAAAGGGTAAAGGAAAATGATCTTTTCGTGTGGCATCGTTCAACTTCCTATAGTCTATACACACTCTCCATCCTGTGATAGTCCTAGTAGGAATTAACTCATTCTTGTCGTTTGTTACCACCGTCATTCCTCCCTTCTTTGGTACCACTTGCACCGGACTTACCCATGGACTGTCTGAAATTGGGTAAATCAAACCTGCATCCATTAGCTTCATCACTTCCTTTTTTACCACATCTTTCATATTTGGATTAAGCCTCCTTTGGGGTTGCACCACCGGCTTGTACTCCTCCTCCATTAAGATCTTGTGCATACAAAACGAAGGATTTATGCCTTTGATATCCGTGATGGTCCAGGCTATGGCTGACTTGTGTGCCTTCAAAACCTCCAAAAGTTGACTTTTTTCTTCATCTGAAAGGTTAGATGCAATAATAACAGGAAATTTCTTTTCATTATCTAAGAATGCATACTCTAAGTGAGATGGTAGTTCTTTAAGCTCAATTGAAGTTGGTCCTTCAATTGAATCCTTAAACTTCACGTCTCCATTAGTTCCCACTTCTTCCAAAACATGATTTTCCAATGATGGTTCATCTTTAAGCATACTCTCAAGTTTGTCAACAACCTCATTATGACAAGTGCTTGCATCCACATCTTCCTTCATGAGTTCATCCCACTTCTCTTGTTCAGTTGATTCCTGAAAATATTTTTCAACATGCAAATCAATAGAATCAACAAAATACAAAGAATCATCACAATAAGTAGGATGCTTCATAGCTTTTTTTACTTCAAAAACAATTTGCTCATTTCCCATACTCAGACTAAGTTTGCCATTTTTCATGTCAATAAAAGCACCGGATGTGGCTAAGAAAGGTCTACCCAAAATAAGAGGCACTTTCTTATCCTCATCCATATCAAGAATGACAAAATCAACGGGAAATACAAATTTATCAACACGAACCAACAAATCTTCTACAATGCCTCTAGGATATTTAATTGATCTATCGGCTAATTGAATGCTCATATTCGTTGGTTTCAACTCACCTAGGCCTAGTTTTTCAAAAATTGAGGTTGGCATTAAGTTTATACTAGCACCTAAATCGGCCAATGCATTACTTACAGACAAGTTACCAATAAAACAAGGGATAGTAAAACTCCCTGGATCACTTTTCTTTTCGGGTATCTTGCTTTGGATAATTGCCGAACATCCTTCCTTGAGTGATATGATTGATGCCTCTTCAAGCTTCCTTTTGTTTGTAAGCAAATCTTTCATAAATTTTGCATACTTGGGCATCTGCGTAAGAACATCAACAAAAGGCAAATTAATATGAAGTTGCTTAATTAGCTCAAGGAATTTACCATACTGCTCCTCCATTTTCTCCTTCTTCAATCGATGAGGGTATGGAATTTTTGAGGTAGCAATTGGGGTCTTGGTAGCCATAGGAGGTTGGATTTGAACTATACTTCGTGGGCTTGGAATTTGTGCCTCGTCCGTTATGGCCCCCTTTTCTTTCCCTTTATCAACTTTCACACCTTCAACAACAATATTGTCATTACTAACCGGAATTGAAATAGGATCAAGAACCTTACCACTTCGCAAACTAATTGCCTTTGCGTGCTCTTTTGGATTCTCTTCAGTTGTAGAAGGCATTTTTCCTTTCTCTCTTTCCACCAACAATTGTGCAATTTGCCCCATTTGTTTTTCTAAGCTTTGGATGGAGGCTTGTTGGTTTCTCACAATATCTTCAAGAGTGGGTTTATTAGTTGCTTGTGGGGGTGGATTAGGTTGGGTTGGTTGTGACTTGGTTTGATATTGCGATGTGTAAGGGTGGCGTGGTTGATAAGGAACATTTCTTGGATTAGAGGAGCTAGCTCCTTCAAATCCGGGTGGTGTTACGGGTGCATCATTTGATTGCCTCCACCTAAAGTTCGGATGGTTCCGGATATCCACATTTGGATTATAGTAAGATTGGGGTGGAGGTTGGAAGGCTAATTTTCTTCTCGGGAAGTCATATTGATCACCGCTTGAATACATCACTTCCTCATCTACCGGTTCATCTACATAATTATCATTGCATTCCTTGGCCGTGTGAGGACCACCACATAATTGGCATACTTCTTGGATAGCTTTTGCGGTTGATTGTCTTGTGAGAAGCTTCATCCGACTTGGACAATTTGGAGCCGTATGTGGGCCATCACAAAGTTGACAAGTTTGCTTTGGGGTAGAAGGATTTTGCAGATTTGCAAGTTGTTTCCCCATCTTTGAAATCTCATCCCTTAAAGATTCAACTTCGTCATCTCTTCGGGTTGAATGTCTTTGTGGTCGATGTCTTCCCGAAGAACTCCATTCATGTGCACTTGTGGCCGCTTTTTCAATTTTCTCTATTGCTTCTCCGGGTGGAATATCTTTTACACTTCCTCCACACTTGAGATCTACAAGTTCTTGAGTAGCATTTGTTAGGCCTACATAAAATCTCTTCAATTGGGTGTATGCATCAAGGCCATGGTGTGGGCATTTTCTGAGAAGTGTCTTGTATCTCTCCCAAGCTTCATACATCGACTCTCCAAGTTCCTGTTCAAAATTAAAAATTTCAGTTATAATTCGCTCACTCTTTGAAGGTGGGAAATAACGCATAAGAAATTTATCAACAAGCTCCTCCCATGTAGTAATTGATTGAGGAGTGAGTGAATTAAACCAATCTCTAGCCCTCCCACGAAGAGTATATGGGAAAAGGCGTAGATTCAAAGATTCAACCGGGGTTTCTCTACTCTTGATGATATCACATATGTCTAGAAAACGAGTAAGATGCTCATTGGGATCGTCGGAGTCAAATCCCTCAAAAGGACACATTTGGCTCAAGTATTGAAGATGTTGAGTCTTTATTTCACAATTGGCATCTCGAGCTCCCGGTCTAACTATTGGTGAAGTTGTTCCAACATTCGTGGGCCTCGACCGGTCCCTCATAGTACGTCTATCCGGTGGTGGTGGTTGGTTTGCCATCTCTTCCACAAATACTTCTTCGGTCTTGGGCTCGGAATGTTCAAGATTTTCAACGTTAATGGACGGTGGAACAACAGGTGTTGATGGTTCTCCTTGACTTGTCTCCACGTTTCCTTTCTTGCTTTTGTTTCTTTTTCGAAGAAGGCGCTCCGGATCGGATAAAGCTTCAACTAATTCCGAATTTGGGTCCCTATTCATGCACGATCAACAAAAACAAAGAGAGGTTTGTGTAAACCCGAACAAGTAAAATTGAATAAATGAACTAAGTGAACAATAAAATAACTTTAGGGAATGAATCCCCTAAAGGATCTCTAACAATTAATCTTCAACTTATACGACAAACACCGTTTATCCCCGGCAACGGCGCCAAAAAGCTTGATGTGCCGCTAGCACACCTTTGTTTTAAATATAAAAATGGAAATAAATAACTAAAACTAGCGGACAAATAGGCAAGTATTACCTATCGTATACTAGTATAGCTAAGTAAGTCCGGGTTGTCGATCTCAGGGATAATTGGATTTGCAAAACAATAAGAAGCAGATTAAAATTTAGATAGCCGAAATTGTGTAAGATTTATCATTAAGATTTCGATTATCAAATGAGTGTACAAATACCGTGACAATAACAACGAGAGAAGGATTAAAACTTGATGATTAAAGGATGATCACTTGGGATTATTTCCCTTAACACATGAATGATTAAGTAATGATAATGCCTTGGAATAAAAATATGCTATTGCTTAAGTTATTCAATAGCCAAGATCACTCAAAGACTATCAAATATCTTAATTCCTTAATTAATATAGAACTATCAAAGGATCACTCCCTTGAGAATTTATACCAATTAAGATATGAGTGTGAATTCAAGTATCAAAATATTATGCAAATAACATTTGGTACTAAAAGATACATTCATAAAACAATGAAGATCACTCAATCATTATTTTACAAAAGTTAAGAACATACATTCATACTCATATATTGGTTATTATCACGGATGATGTTTTCACTTCACAATGTTAACATAATTTGCATTAGACTCACATCCTTACACAAATTATATAATGATTCATAGCAAAACATTAATATATCCATTTTCCATTACTCTCACAAGTTAAAAGATTTGAACAAAGCAATAAAAATCACTTCATTTAGCATAGATATTAATAAACCCTAACTCACATCAAAGGTTAATCAACATCCAAAATGAATCAAAACATGTTTTTGCAAACAAATCACTACATTCATCCATAATAACAACTAAACATATTCATATTCCAAGTATTACATAATCATCATCAAATGTTAAGGTATTTCATACCCAAATGATCAAAAAGTTACTACTCCATCATATTGAAGAGTTTTACAACACAAATTGCCAAGAACATTGAATAACAATTCAAAAATCAAGACAAAATGAAGATGAGATTAC